>PVJL010000287.1:392450-476999 GCA_004026885.1 Lyroderma lyra
TAGCTATCAGGGAAATGCAAATCAAAACCACAATGAGATACCACCTCACACCTGTGAGAATGGCTATTATCAACAAGACAAGGAATAACAAGTGCTGGAGAGGATGTGGAGAAAAAGGAACTCTGGTACACTGCTGGTGGGAGTGCAAACTGGTACAACCACTGTGGAAGGCAGTGTGGAGGTTCTTCAGAAAATTGGGGGTGGAGTTACCATTTGACCCAGCAATCCCCCTTCTGGGGATCTACCCAAAGAACTTGAAAACCTTTGTCCGCAAAGACTTATGTACCCCAATGTTCATTGCAGCACTGTTCACAGTGGCCAAAACATGGACACAACCAAAGTGCCCTGCGACAGATGACTGGATAAAGAAGCTGTGGTGCATATACACAATGGAATATTACTCAGCTGTAAGAAAAGATGAAATATTGCCATTTGCAACAACATGGATGGACCTGGAAATCATCATGCTAAGTGAAATAAGCCAGACAGAAAAAACAAAGAACTATGACTTCACTCATATGCGGAATATAAAACTGAAAGCAACAAAGAAAAAACACAAACAAAATGAACAAACAAACAACCCATGGACACAATCAATAGTTTAATGTTATTTGGGGATGAGGGGGGAGAGGAGGGGAGAAGGGGGAGGAGATGGGAGAAGGGGTAGGGGGTGGGAGAGGGAGGGGAAGCTAAATATAAGGTGATGGAAAGAGAACTCACACTGGGTGGTGAACTTATACAACAAGTTGACAATGCACTGTAGAACTGTATGCCTGAAACCTATGTAATCCTTGCTAACATGTCACCCCAATAAATCTAACAATAAAAATAAATAAAAAACCCCACAAAAAACACAAACAAACAAAAAAAGAAAATCTAGTTAAGCAAGTTCTCATTGTTGGGGAGGTATGCATTTCACTCTAGCAGGAAATACTAAATTGATTTCATTATCCAAACCAAACTCAGCCACCTCTGAAACATCCACCCTCCATTGCAATTACTTGGTAGGAAATTTGGTCCATTGTACTTGTAGCCCCCAGCTAACTCCATGATCATGAGGCCTGGGGATTCAAGCCAGTGGGAAAACCTCTACCCTTCCTCACCATTTAAGACGACCATTGTGATGGAGCTTCCGTCCACACATTAGATACTGCCAAGGTACTTTCCTTTGGCTCTCCGCCTACCTCTCTGGACCTTCTTACCCATAGTGGTATGGAGGCAGATCCCCCTTAAATGTCTCTATCTCCAGGGCTCTGACCTCTCTCCCTGAATACTCCAGAGCTCATGGGATGACCCCTCCCATGAATCTTATCTCCGACCCTGGACACTGCCCTTCCTGAGCCCTGGGCCTGAATCTCCACACAGACATCCTGAACTGAGCTCCACATTGTCTCCTTATGCCTGAGCCCCTCCTTGCATTCACTCAGGCACCCAGTCTGACAGTGCAGAGTCACCCTGAGCCAGTACTCCCTCAGTCCCCTCTGACCCTGAATTCCATCACTTCTGCACCAGGTGGGCCTCTGATCAGGCCCTCAATTGCTCACCAAGATTCCTGCCCAGCCTCTCCACATCCGTGCCCCTCCGCAGTGCTGCCAGTGTCAGACATACCTCTGTGGCAGTCACTCTCCTGCAGGAACTCCCCAGTGTCTTCCTGCACTGCACTCTGACCCGCTCCCTTCCTTCAATCCTCATCTTCTCACAACTGTGGCCTGTGGTCCAGCCTCATCCAAGTCCCCACTTCTGAAACTTTCTGAGCCTTTTTATACCTCCAGCCCTTTGCACATGAAGTACTGCACCCTCTCCCCGACATTCTCTTCCAGGACCCTCTGGAGTCCCAGGTAGGGGAGACTCTCAACTCCGAGGCCTCAACCTTTGTGGGTAGGCCTCCTCTCCAGCACTCTGTAGCTTGGAGGGGTGAGCTCACTGCAGACCCATCCCCTCCTATCCCAGGGGCCTCTCAGGCCTAGAGGCTGCCTTATGGATTCTTGTCTTCCCGGCACCAACCATGTTCCTAGTGGGGACAAGCTCTCCAGTGGACACTGAATACCTCACCAAAGCTGCTGCTTCAGTGAGTCAAGCCTGGACAGTTGCCAGAGGTTGTAGCTGGTTTCCCTGCCTCCACTTCTCAGCACCCATCCATCCCGGTAATGGGCCATTAGACAGTTCTGCCCAGATCACCTCTTAGGGGCATTTTCTTGCTCAGAAATTTTCAGAAAAAAATTCCAGTCTCTTAGCCTGGTTGAAAACCTTCCAAACCCTGCCCCCACACCTGCCCTGCCTTTTTCCTCGACCACCTCAGACTAACTCTGAGAGGTATGCCCTGAACTTCTGCGAAGCGAGTGAATGAATGAAAGAATACACGAACAAATGCCTTATGTAAGTTATATAAACATCTACCCACTACACTGTACACCTGAAAATATAATAAAAAAAAACATATTGAATGTCAACTACAATGAAGGAGTAGTCACAGGGATGTGTGGTGCAGCATGGGAAATATAGTCAATGCTCTAATAAGTATGTACAGTGTCAGGTGGGTAGTAGGCTTGTTGGGTTTATCACTTTGTGAGTTATTAAATGTCTGATCACTAAGTTCTGTATGCCTGAAACTAATAAACAAAAAAGATTGTACATATATAATCACCTGTTTACTGGTGGCTTTATTGAGTTATCAGTTCCCTGAGGGCAGGGACCATACGGTATGTCATTGCTGTCCCTCTGTCTGACATACTGCCTGAAGTTTACTAAGTATTTAATAAATATTTGATAAATAATTAACATTTTGTGTACATATCAATAAAATTTGTAAAAAAATTTTTTTATTTTAAATGTTCTGGCTTGGCCCATTCAGATTGTTCACTAGGCAAGCTTGTCCTAATGCAGCACCTCTGTGTATTGGGGATTTGTTCCTTACATTGACAGGAAAATGACCTGGGCCCTCATGGAGGAGTAGAACACCACGGTTCATGGACCCCAGAGTTAGGATCACCCAGACAAGTTAGAAATACAGAGCTTAGGCCCCACCCCAAACTTAAAGAATCAGAATCTACACTTTAGTAGACCTCCAGGTGATTTGTGCAAGTTAATACCAGAAAAGCCTGGGCTAAAGGAGATCCTCACTGGGAAGTAGGGCATTAAAAGGAGGGGTGAGGAGCACACACAGTATGGTTGCTTAGAGGACACCCCCACCACTTTCCAAATTTAGAAAAGGAAATAGAGGCCCTGAGAACAACAGCAGCACCAGAGAGGTTGCTGAACACACTTAACCTGGTTGGGCTCTGGATACTGACTTCTCAGGTGCTAGCTTGTCCATCTTCTTTGTGCCCTTGAGCAAATTATTCTTTTTCTGCCTCAGCTTCCCCATCGGTCAGAGTCACCTCATAGGTTTGCTTATTTATTCACTGAATCATTAGTACAGATAAGAGTGTACCCGTGCCCAGTGCAGTGCCTAGTACACAGGGAGGGCTCCATAATGCTAGCTCTTGTTGCTACTGTTGCCAGAAGTCACATTCACAGAAGGAAGTGCTGTGGATAGAGGTCAAGATGGCAGGCATCAGGACCTAAGTGAGTTCCCTGCTTGAAGTATGGCCAGAAGGTATGCTGAAGGGGGTAGGGTGGGTGGTGATGCTTGTTAAGCAAGGGCCTGGGGATTAGCAGTGAGTCAGAGGAGCTGGGATAGTCTGCAGGGATAGGCCACCGAGGTACGGGGCGCCCAGGTACCAGCTATAGTGCTGCAGACCTAATGATCCATAAGCACTCCCCACCCTGACAAGGTCTTTTCTCAGACCTGGTACTGGGGGGTTGAGGGGCTAGGCCAGGAAGGGCAGGGCTGTGCACAGCTCTCCGTGGCTCTCGCGATGGGCCACCGGGTTGCAGAACCCTCTGGGCGCTTTTATTACAGGCAGAGGCTGGGCCCAGGAGTTTGCTGCACGCATCCTTACGTCACGCGTCCCACGGCGCGTGTGGTCCAAGCACTAGACCACAGCGGTGAGTTTGTGGCATGGGCGCCCTTGCCACCTCCTCCCACCGAGGTATGCTTTGAGAGACAGCGGTTCACTCCTGGGCGCCACCAGGTTCTTTCACCTGGTCCACATCTGGATTCCTTACTTAGGACTCCAGCACGTTGCGCCCTGCTGCAGCAGGTTCCGCATTGCCCTCTCTCCCGCAAATGCACCTCGCCTGGATCCCCAGTACCTGGTCCCCTCTCCAAGGCCGCCCCCGCGCCTAGGATAACAGCTGAGAGCCCCCTACCTCATACCTAGGCCCCACTTCGTGCACCTGCCTGCCCGCACCAGCACTTCCCAGCGTGGGTTTGGTCTGACCCTTCACACTTGACGCAGTGGAGCCACGGGACAAAAAGCTCTGACCTTGGCACTTCGGTTGTAGGCGCGAGGGCGGAGCGGAGGAGGCGCTCTGGTTCTGGTCGCCTGCTAGCTAGCAGCACGCAGCCGCCGAGACTTCAGTGACTACCCTCGTAGGTCCTCAATCTTTTTCCTTCTCCACCCTTTGCTCGGGGCATTCTCAGAAACGCCGTGCACACGCCCCTCAGGGGAGTGCCAATCCCGGAAGCCTCCTTGCAAACGCCCCGCCCTGCACGCGAGGGTCCCACCGCCGCGAGTGAGGGTCCCAGGAGTCGTGAGGCGCTCGGGCCGGGGGAGTCGAGCGGGGAGGGTCTCTAGGTTTCAGGAAAAAGCAACTTGTTGCTTCTCTCATCGTCCTCTCCGTAAGACCACAGATAAAGGAGAAGTTCGTATTCGCAGTGTCTCGGCTGCACCGTGGGCTCCGTTAGGAGGCGACAACAAAAACGGACGCGGTCGCCCCGCCTCCGCCAGGTGGGAAAAGGAAGGAAAGAAGTGAAACTCCTCGAGTCAGCGCGGCGCGTCCCCAGAGGCGCCGCCCTTCGGCCGCGACCCGGTGCCATTGGCGGGCGGGGAGGCGCGGCCCAGGGCGTGGCGGGAGCCGAGTGCTCAGGGCTGGCCTGGGCCTTTCTCGGCGCAGCCCGCTGGCCGGTCGGCGCTCGGCGGGCAGGCTTTTGGGTCATGGCCGGTGGGGCAGCACGGCGCGAGGCCGAGCTGCTGGCCCTCCCGCGGTTCCGGGACTCGAGCGCGCAGTCACTTGCTTACGGCTACGGCCGGCGCAGCGTGCGCGAGCTGCGGGAGTGCGAATTCGGCCGCCTGAAAGGTGAGGCCGGCGGGGCACCTGTGCGGGGCTGGCTGGGCTGCCGTCGGGGGGCGCGCGGTTGCTGGAGCCCACGTGGGGGGAGCTTTTTGCTCCAGGGGGAGCGGCGTTACCTCATTCGGGGCGCATTTTGAGTGAAAGACCTGGAGGGACGTACCCACGCGTCCGCTTCCTGGACACGGCTTCCTGAGGTCCCACCTGCCGCACAAGACTTCGTGCTACTTTTGCTCCTTAGACTTTCCAGGGGTACAGGGCCAACGCAGTCCTTTTTTCCACCTGTCGCTACCCTCCGCAAACAGGGCTCACGATTCTGCTTACTGGCTGCGAGACGCTGGACTCTGAAGGTCCAGCTGGAACGAAGGTTGTAAAATGCAGGAATGTCCAACAGTAATTGTTCCAATACTCGCCCGGGGACCCGAGCGGAGCGTGGGCAACCAGTGTGTGTGTATGTGTGTGTGTGTGTGTGGGGGGGTTTGGCACCAAGACTCCACAGAAAACAGGGGTGGCGACCTAGAGACCGAGGCCTCAAGGCAAGGGCGCCCCAAGGCTGCACCCCAGCCTCCTGAGATTGGTCACAAGTAGCTTTTACTTTCAAAACCTTATTTTTCTCACTTTTGCAGTCAGAACAATGCCTCTGAACTCTAGCCTGCTGGGGGACTTGAAGAATTAGCAAACTGCAATCTGAGCTTTGAGTATGAGGCGAACCTGTAAATTGGATACGAGGACGGGAGTCACATTGTGCCTTTGCGTTCCACAAGGTGGAACAGTGGTTAAATTAGAAATCACATTCGGTCTGACCCGGTGGCCGGTCCCAGCCTCTTACTGCAGGGCAGGAGGCCCCCAACTCGTGCCCGCACAGGATGGGACTGACCCTTTTGCCAGGGACCTTGGGTAAGGAGCTTCCTTGAGCAGGGAGAGTCCTCAGGTTAAGTGAGCAGGACGTGGCGCCCGCCCTCAGATTTGAGGTGTATTTATTATGTCTCAATGAATAATTGGTGAGTGCTCTCTTGCTTGTGGCAGAACAGCAACCGCGCTCACCTCTAATTAATCAGGTATCTAATTTCAGCTCTTTGAGTCATTTCCTTGTTTCCCTTGGTTAGTGACTCTTTTTTCCCTTGGAGGCTTTGAAGTTTGTGGCCTCCTTCCTCCTTGTTTGTTCTCAGTCTATAGTTAAGTAGGGAGGCTCTGGAGAGAGACAGGGGCCCTTCTGGCAGCCTCTCTCTATTCCCTCCCTATTTTACAAAGCGGTACAGTCAACTGCTGGAGACAGCCCCTTGTCATTCTGCTTCCACATTCTCTCTCTGAACCTTTTTATTATGGCAGTTTCCTACGCACAGAATAGAGAGACCGATACAATGGACATCCACAGGTATGGAGAGAACGAGGGAGTTTTCCCATTCTTGTGAAGCAAATCCAGAGGCTGTAATCATTCCGTTCATAATTCTTTCGGCACCACGCCTTCATCCCCCAATCCCTCACACCATCATTGGCTGCTCCCTCAACAATCACCCTGGAAAAATAGAGGTGCGTTCTGGTCCCTCCTTGTTTCACTCTTGCCCTTCTGAGAACACCTTTTCCCTCAAAAATATATTTGAGATGTGATTGTCAGGATTTCAGGCTGGGCCTCAGAGCCTCTGTAACATCTACTGTACAGATGCTTTTTGCCTTACACTGAGGTTGTTACCTCCAGATAAACCCATCATAAATGGAAAATAATTTTGATAAGTCAAAAATGCATTTAATACACCTAACCAACTGAAGGTCATGGCTTAGCCTAGCCTACCTCAAACATGTTCAGAACACTTACATTAGTCTACGGTTGGGCAAAATCATCTATCACAATGAATATTTGGAGCATTGATAGTTTACTCTCGGGATGGTGTGGTTGACTGGGAGCTGTGGCTCACTGCTGCTGCCCACATTCCCAAGAGAAGATCCTACTGCATACTGCCACCCTGGAAAAAGATCAAAATTCAAAGTATGATTTCTGCTGAATGTGTGTTGCTTTCACAAGTCAAAACATCATAAGTCTGTACTTGTGTTAGTATTGTGTGCATTCTTATTTATCTATTATTTAGTACAAGTGCTCAGCATTTTCTTTATATTTTGGTTGAAATTGGTTTTTGTGGACTAAACTCACCCCTCCCACTGCTAGGAGTCTTGGAACATACCCACATTTTTTTTTCTTTTTTCTCATAGCACAGTGAAAAATGAAGTAAACCATAATAACACAACCTTCACCTTCTCTTTCTTCCCGCTCCACCCATTGGTTTTTTTGGGGGTGGGGAGGGGGAGGTAGTTCCCTGGCTGGGAATTGAACCCAGGCCACAGCATTGAGAGTGCCAAAGCCTAGCCACTACACCACCAGGGAACTCCCTCCACCCACAGTTTTTAATGCAGGCTTGAGAATTTGTCTAGTTAAGTAGTAGCTCTGGATAATTAAATGCTTAACCTGTAAGTCTGAGATACTTTGCCTAACCAATTGCATGGAAATTTCCTTGTTTTTGGTGAAGGGAGTATACTGAATACAGGGGTGCCAAAAATGTATACATATTTTAAGAAAGGGGAAATATACTGATAACAAAAGATAGATACAAGTCACGTTTAACGTCTGCAATTACAAGAAGTGCTCAAAGGGGTTACCATCAACCTCCATACACTTCTGATTACAGTGAACTACAGTTGAGCAGCATTGGCTAAAGTGTCCACTTGTATCACTGCACATGCGATTTAAATTTCTTCCTGAAGTACTGCCAGTGTAGCCTGTTTTGTATGGTGGAAAGTTTTCTACCTCCACAGGTAGAAGTCAGGGGGTGTTAAGTCATGAGGACATGGGGGAAACTCAAACAACATTCTTGAATTTCAAGTACTACTTCAAAATGGTCTTGTACTCGATTGACAGCCGTGCTTCTGCCATGTTCTTTGACTGTTCTGCCCATTGCATGGTGATGTTAGCATTAATTTGATTAATGCCATCTTTTGAGCAAACATCATACTACACATTGGCACTATAATTCAATTCAACTTTGAAAAAAGAATATATAGATAACATCTCTTAAAATGTGTTTACATTTTTTTAGCACCCCAGCATATGGCTCAAGTGGGCTTTGAAGTCCCAGAGTACTAATTGGTAGACACGTATGCTGAGTGGAATTGAGAACCGAAGGAACATGACTCAGAAGAGATCCTGGAATTTCCTTTCTTGAAGACCTAATGTCAATTGGTTTAGGGGTCATTTGCCTACTTCTAATAACAGCTGAATCTTGTGGAGTGTTTACTGTGCCAAGCACTAGACTAAGCACTGTCATATACCAACTTGTTTAACTCTCATCACATTTGCAGATGAAAGAACAGACCCAGAATGGCCAGTAGTAGAGCAGAATTCAGATAAGATTGATTGGCTTGGATTCTGCACTCTTAAACCTCCATGCTGGCTGACTTCCTAAGATCAGGTCTCTAACTGATCTAACATGGCTGCCTTGTTTTGCAAAATTAACTACTAGACCAAAGACCAAAGTAGCCTTCTTCCAAATGGCTTCCTGGCCCTGCAGAAGACTGTGGGCAAAGTGCATGGTGCCCCAACCTGTCCCTCAGGTTTTACATGTGTGCTAGGACTTCACACAGGCACCTCCCTGATATCTGGTGGACAAAAGCCTTTCTTTGGGTTAGGCACCTTGGTATTTCTGAATCTTCAGTAAAAGGGAACATTATTTTAATACTATTTTTTTTTGGATTAGACAATACATTTACATGGTAAAACCATGCAATAAACTAGGAATAAAAGGAAATTTAATAAACCCGATGAAGGTCATCTACAAAAACACCACAGCTAACATTATACTTAATGGTGAAAGACTGAAAGACTAAGATCAGGAACAAGACAAAGATGTCTGTTCTCACCAATTCTGTTCAACATTGTATTTATACTAGAGGTTCTAGAAAATGAAAAAAGGCACCCAGATTGGACAGGAAGAGGAAAACATTTCTACTTATTGATGACAATCTTGTAGATAGAACATCCTAAGGAAAACATACACAAACTACTAGTACTCAAAAGCAAGTTCAGGTGTAGTGGCTAAGGCTCTGGCACTGTCAACACTGCGGCCTGGGTTTGATTCCCAGCCAGGGAACTACCCACATTAAAAAAAAAAAAAAAAAAAAAAAAAAAAAAAAAAAAAAAAAAAAAAAAAAAAAAAAAAAAAAAAAAAAAAAAAAAAAAAAAAAAAAAAAAAAAAAAAAAAAAAAAAAAAAAAAAAAAAAAAAAAAAAAAAAAAAAAAAAGGGAATAAAAAGCAAGTTCAGCAAGGTTGTAGGATACAAGACCAATATGTAAACATCAATCCAATTTTTATACACTAGCAGTGAATACTATGAGAATGAAATAAAGGAAAGCATCAGAAAGAATAAAATACATAGGGTTAAATTTGTCAAAAGAACTACAAGACTTGTATACTACAAAACATCATTGAAATAAATAAAAGAAGAGACCTAAATAAATGAAAAGACCTGTCATAATCATGGATTGGAAAACTTAATATTGTTAAGATAGCAATGCTCTCCAAATTGGCCTACACATTCAATACAATTTCTATCAAAATCCCAGGTACTTTTTTGTAGAAATTGACAAATTGATCCTACAATTCATATAAGAATGCAAGGAACCCAGAATAGCCAAGGAACTCTTAAAAAATAAAAAATTTGAAGGACTCATACTTTCTATAAAAGTAAAGTAAAATTTATACAGAGTAACAGTAATCAAGACAGGGTGGTATTGGCATAGACACACAGACCAATGGAATAGAATTGTAAGTCCAGAAATAAATCCATGCATTTTTGGTCAATTGATTTTCAACCAGAAGCCAAGACTGTTTAACAGGGGGAAAAATAGTCTTTTCAGCAAATGCTGTTGGGGCAACTTGATATCCACATGCAAAAGAATGAAGTTGGATTCCTGCCTCACACTGTATTTCAAGATTAACTCAAAATGGATCAAAGATCTAGTAATAAATATAGGAGCTAAAAGTATAAAACTCTTAAAAGGAACCATAAACATAAATCATCAAGACCTTGGATTAGGCGGTGGTTTCTTATGATACCAAAATACAATTAACAATGATGACAAAAATAGACAAATTGGACTTCATCAAAATTAAAAACTTTAATGCTTCAATGGATACCATCAAGGAAGTGAAAGGACAACCCACGGAATGGGAAAAAAATTGTACACAAATATTCATAGTAGTATTATTTATAATACTACACTTGATCTTATCCAAAAGGCCGAGAAGCTATGCATTATTTATAATAGACAAAAAGTGGAAACAACCCTGTTCATCAGCAGATGGATAAAGAGAATGGAATACCATTCAGTCATAAAAAGGAATGAAGGTCTGATACATGCTACAATGTAGATGTACCAGGAAAATATTATGCTGAGTGAAAGAGGCCAGGCACAAGAGGCCACATATTGTATTATTTCATTTATATGAAATGTCCAGAATAGGCAAATATGGAAACAGATAGTAGATTGATTAGTAGTTGCCAGAGCTGGGGCAGGGTGGATTGGGAGTGATTGGTAATGGCATCTCACTTCAAGATGAATGAAAACGTTTTAAAATTAGTGGTGATGGTCTCACAACTTTATGAACAAACTAAAACTAGTAAATGGTATGCTTTAACCATTTCCTGTTTGTCCCGAGAATACTTGCTGGCGGCGCTTGCGTTTGCAGCATTTACCTTGAGATAACTTACGAATTACAGTCCTAACCTTACCCCCAAATTTTGATCTGTGCATGGGTTGGAGAACAAATTAAAATTTGCAGTCAGTTCTCTTTTCCTCTGGCTTGCACATTTTTGGTAGACTCTCTCTATTCTCAGTGAATTTGCATCGTTTCCTTGCCATCAGTGATGTGTAGAAACCTTATGTTAGACCTTTAGTCTTTCAATTCCAGGGTCTCCGAGACAATGCTCTACCAATTGTCCGGAGCAAGAACGCCAACGTGGGCTAGGCAATGTATTGTTTTATTCTGTTCATTCCCAGTTCTTATTATGCAAAGCAATACTCTTCATCTCACCCTCTGTCCTGAATTATCTTCGTCTCTCTGGAAGAAAAGCTACTGTTTTGCATGGACAGCATCAGGTTGTTAAAGCTCCAGTTCTCACCAACTAGCTGCAGGGTGGCACTGTGGACAGTAGTAACTCCAGGTACAAAGGCGCTGACCACTGCATATCTTACTGAATTCTGGAAGGTTTTCAAGAATAAATTCTTTTTTTTTTTTCCACTTAAGACAGAGAATACTTTATTCAAACCCATCAGAGAAATGGACAGTTTGTGCCTGTAACTAATGTTTTTTAAAGCATAGGCCAGTGACTATCTATGAGAGATACACTGCTACATACAAATTAACTGACCAGACCACGACTCGTCAGTGTGTAAAACAGTCAGCCTCCCTGTAAAAAGAGCACCTTTGTGACATGCTAACTTTAGTTTTCCTCTCCTTCCTCACACTCCTTCAACCGAATCTACACCAACCTCCTCATGACCCTTCTCAAGGGCAGCCATGTCCTCAGGAGCCTCAGAAAACCCTCCTTCCTCCATGCCCTCACCCATGTACCAGTGAGCAAAAGCATGTGTGGCACATGTCAGGGTCAACCTTGTGGTCCAGGCGAGCCCGCACCTCAGCAATAGAATACTCAGCATGCACATACCTCACTGTACCTTGGGTAGGTTTCCACCGGGTACCACAGTGGGAGGCTGGTAATGAATACAACTTTGAAACTAGTGGGGCACCAGTCCACAAACTAAATGGTATGCTTGGTCTTGATGGTGGCAATGACAGCATTGACATCTTTGGGAACCACGTTACTACGGTACAACAGGCAGCAAGTCGTGGATTTACCATGGCAAAGGTCGTATGTGGCCAGAGAGAAGTGGATGCAGTGGTAGGGCACCAGGTTGGTCTGGAATTCTGTCAGGTTAACATTCAGGGCTCCATCAAAGCTGAGGGAAGCAGTGATGGAGGGCACAATTTGACCTATCAGCCTATTCAGGCTAGTATGGGTTTGGTGCTCAGTATTGAGGTTTCTATGACAAATGTCATAGATGGCCTCATTGTCAACCATGAAGGCACAATCAAAGTGCTCCAGGGTAGTGTGGGTGGTAAGGGTGGCGTTGTTGGACTCAACTACCGTTGTGGAAACCTGGGAGCTGGGTAAATGGAGAACTCCAGCTTGGACTTCTTGCCGTAATCGACAGAGAAGCGTTCCATCAGCAGGGAGGTGAACCCAGAACCAGTGCCCCCCATCAAAGCTGTGAAGCCCTGCAGACCTGTGTACTGGTTGGCCAGTTTCTGAATTCGGTCCAGGACAAGGTCAATGATCTCCTTGCCAATGGTTTAGTGCTGCCGGGCATAGTTAGTTATTGGCAGTATCTTACTTGCCTGTGATGAGCTGCTCAGGATGGAAGAGCTGGCAGTAGGTACCAGTTCAAACTTCATCAATGATGTGGGTTCTAGGTCTACAAACACTGTCCTGGGCACATGCTTGCCAGTGCCTGTCTCACTGAAGAGGTGTTGAAGGAGTCATCTCCTCCCCCAATAGTTTTGTCACTTGGCATTTGGCTCTCAGGCAGTAGAGCTTCAAGCAGGCATTGCTGATCTGGACATCAGCCTGGCCAGCATAGATGAGATGCACTTATACATGGTTGCTGCTCTGCACCTGCCAGGTGGACGGCTGAGAGGAAGCGGGGTTGTTGCTTCTTACAGTGACAGTCCCTATAAGAGAAACTGCCAAGAATGAATTCTTGGAATTAAATGAACATGGCAGTAAGCTGCACTTCCTTTTTTCTAAAAGGGAAATGGGTTAAAAGGGTGAGTTTCATGGTATGTGAATTACATCTCAATAAAACTGTTATAAAACAAACAAAAAAAAGCCATCCTTCACAAAACAAAAAAACATATTAAGTGAATGAAAGAAGGAATGAATCTATTTACATAGTGTGGTCTTAAAAATGTATCTCAGTTTGTTCTATGCCAGTGCTTATAAAGTACTAGGTAAGTGTATAATAATTCTCTATTTTAAATACATATTGATGGACATTTAAGTCATTTCTGATCTTTTATTGATGACAATGCTGCACTGAATATCCTCGTAGACATGCCATTTCACAAAAGCATGGGTATTTTTAAGATTGATTCCTAGGAGAATTGCTAGGTCAAAGAGAATTTACAAGTGTTACCAATATTGCCCAATTGCTGTGGCCTGTTTCCTCACACCTTCACCCACACAGTGAGTTATCCAACCTTGTGACCTTGGCCATCTGATGGGTAAGTCTCAACATCTTACTCTCACCTAAATTTGCCTTTCTCTGTTCATGAGAGAGGCTGGAAAGATCATGTACATTCCTAGTGTTCTCCGAAGCTCTCAAAGCTGTTCTAGGATTGAAAGATGTAGAACTCATTGCGGGAAAGCAGAATCAGGGCTCACCCACCAGGGAAGCTGCACAGAAACTCCAGAATAGGGTGTGAGTCCTAATGTGAACAAGCTTCATAGTCAGTAATTACAGATGTCTGTTGGGCTCCTCATCTATGTGGGATGCTCTTCCAGGTTCATAAGAGAGCTGACTAATCGGAAAGGCTCTCTCAGGGCTCTAGAGGTCCTTAAATACTGAAAGTGCTATTCTTCCATTGCTCATGCCTACACTTGGATTAAGAAGCATGTATCTAGAGGCTGGGAGATACAAGTGGCCTGATGTTTTGTCTAAATGCTTCAACTGGGCACTGCTCAAGCTCACACAAATCAGATCTAGGTAAAACAAGTGGAAAACCACTGAAAAATAGCCACAGCTTTATTCTGTGTTTTCTTTCAGGAACTGTCTACCTTGACCATGCGGGAGCCACATTGTTCCCCCAGAGTCAGCTCGCAAGCTTCACTCAGGATCTCATGGAAAATGTTTATGGTAAAGAAAAGTTGATTTTTGCAATTGAACATTAGCCAGCTATATTCAGCTGACATTTCTCTCCTTAATAAATGTTTGGTTAGTAGACTGGGATCAAATTGAGCCCCCAAAGCAGAATGAGCCCCGTGGAGAGGAGGTCAGGCAATCACCCAGGGCCATTCCTTGTAACACATGAGTTGTGAGGATGGGAGAATTGGCTCAGGGACACAAAGGCTACTTACAGAAGAAAGGGACAGTGTCAATAAGGGCACAGAGGTACAAAGGTGCTGGATGTGGTGGTGTGATGACGCTGTGGGACTGGCACAGTGCAGAGAATAGGACCACAGGAGGACTATTCATTCATTCATTCACTCCATAAATACTTGCCCAGCCACTCTGGGGTCAGGGGCCTGGTGCTCTCCTAGGAACAAAGCACATAGTCTGCCTTCATGGACTCTGGTGTGCTTAGACAAGACCTTAATCAGTGATTTCCAAATAAATGTAAATGACCAACTATGTGAAGGGCTGTGACCAAAAGGCCTCTGGTGCCAAGGGGATCTGGACCTACAGAGTGGCAGTGTGAGTGTTGGAAATTTCCTTAGGAGTGGGGTGGATGCTGGCAATGAGCAGGAATTCACTTGGGAAAGAGGAGAAGGGCATTCCAGGCAGAGGGACAGCGAGATCAAAGACCCTGCTGTAGTTTCAGGGACCAGCCCAGGAGCATAGAAAGAGGGGAGGAGAGAGAGCATTGGGTGTATGAATGCAGCGATGGGGGGACGCCTTATGGGTCCTCCGTAGAGTTTGATCTATATTCTGGGAACAGTGGGCAGCCATTGAAGGTATTAATAGCAGCATAACGTGATCAGGAGGTAGCTTCGGAAAGGGAGTTTGAAATAACAGTCGTAGTGGATGCAGTCGTGGTGATGATAATAGCAGGAAACCGTAACAGTACATCTCCTGAGCAGTCACCGCGCTCCAGGCACTGCTCCAAATGCTTCATCTCTGTTACCTTCCCATGCTCACCACGAGCTAAGTTACAGCTTCTGTACCAAACAGGCTAAGGTGTAGGTTCTGTTATCGCTCCTGTTGTACAGGTGAGGAAACCGGGTCCCAGAGAGGGCAGCGGTTACTCTCATTGCTCTGAGGCCACATAGTCAGGAGGTATGGAGCCGGGCAAGCTCGAGGGGCTGAGGCTCTAGGCAGTTCAGCTCCAGAGCACAAGCCCTTAGCCTCCACCAGATGCCTCAGTTCTTGACGGTCCTATCACACCATGCCAAGGCCCGGGTTAGCCAGCACATATTTAAGTCTGGGGATCAGTGTCCAGGAAAGATGCCAGTGAGGCACTTCATCTTGGTTTTAATCCATGATTTGTAAAGAGACCTGCAACCTTCCTTCATTCAACTTTGCAAGAGTCAAAACTGTGGGAAAGGTGCTGGCCTGAGAAATGACAGAATTGAGACTGTAGGAGGTTTTAATGATGTGGGGCTAAAGGTGATGAAAGGCAACCTGGGTGAGTACCAAGTCTCACAGGTTACTGGCAGATTTGGAGGAAGGGATAGATGTGTTTCTGCAGGAACAGTGCCAATACCAGGGGTGTGAGCGCAGGGCAACAGACTGGAGCTTAGGTTAAATGGCATTCATGGCTCTGTCCCCTGGTTAGGGGACACTTAGCTCCCTGGGGTTGATGAACAGGACCAGGCTGGCCACCTGTTGGAAACTTGTAGAAAAAGTTCTTGCATTGGCCTGGCTGTGTCTGAACCAACTTCCAGTTCCAAAATGCTGTCCTGGATCCTGTCTTGTTTTACTAGTGAGGGGGGCAGGGATGTTTTTTTTTTTTGCTTTGTTTAACAGCTTTCTTGAGTTATATTTTATATATCATAAAATTCACCTATTTCAATTATACACGTCAATGATTTTTGTAACTTTACTGAATGGTGAAACCATCACTAGAAATTATTTAGAACATTTTTATCTCCCCAGTAAGATCTCTGATGCTCATTTACAGTTGACCTCTGGTGCTCCCCAACGCTCCCCCACTCCCTCCCCCTCCCTCATCCGCCTTCTAGTGCCCCGGGCAACCACCAATCTACTACTTTCTGTATCTCTGTACACTTCCCTCTGCTGGACATTTCATATAAATGGAATCATACAACATGTCAGCTCTTGTGCCTTTCACCTAGCACGCTTTTGAGGTTCATTGGTGACATAGCCAGTAGTTTGTTCCTTTCTAATGCCGAATAATTTTCCATGGTATGTATGTGCCACATTTTACCTGTATCTGTTTCCCAGTTAGTGGACATTCATGATGTTCCCAGAATTTAGCTTTGTGAATAGAGCTGCTATGAACATTCACGTGAGTGGGTCTTTGTGTGGACATGTTTTCATTTCTCTTGAGTATATAGGAGGGAATCACTGGTAGTTTTATGCTTAACTTTTTGAGAAACTGAGGGAAAGGGTTTTGGAGGAACACAGAAGGAGAGACCCTAAGTGGTGACTTGATGGCTTTGTCTTTGTAAACTGCCAGGTAATCCTCACAGCCAGAACATCAGCAGCAAGCTCACCCATGACACCGTGGAGCAGGTGCGCTACAGGTGAGTGGCAGGGGCACTCACAGGTGTATAGATGTCCTTCCTACTACCTGCCTGCATCCCACAAAGGTTCTGAGTTGGCTTCAGGAAGATCACAGCTAAATGACCACACTGCACAATGATAAAGATCAGGGGCAGAGGGTGAGAAGGTGAGAGTGAGTAGGTGCCCAGTGGGGCATATGCGAAGCACAGGTAGGCAGCTCTCAGACATGCACTGCTATGTGTGGCTCTGGACAGGTGCCAGGATTTCTGGGGACCAGAAGGACAAACAATGACCCAAGTTCCTAAGTCTTGTTTTCAGAGAGAAGAATAAACAGTTTCTCTGATTTTTCTTTTCATATTTCATTAGGCATCTTGTTTTATTCATCTGCTCCCCACTTTTTTTTTTTTTTTTTTTTACTAATATTGGCATGTTAAACAGCTTCTTATATTTTTCCACATGTAATTATTGTTTTTTGGTAAATGATTTTCAGGTGGTACCTAAAGTTACTTGAATTGATACAATTTCAAATTATCTCCAATGTGAAAAGATTATTGGGTTGCTAATATTAAAAGCAACGGGAAACAAGTTGATGACTTAAAAGTTGTTATGATAAGAGCTGGATAGCAGACCAAGGAGTGGGGTGTTTTCAACTGAAATGGAGGGAGTTACAGATTTTTATCTTATCCCACATGGAGTGGGGATTTGAGAAGCAAGGTGATTCTGCCAGTTTGAATCCATCTGTTACCTCTTCCCACAATTTCCTCTGTGCCTGCCCTAATGTCACAGTTGTGGCTAAGCCCATCTGAGTTTTCCCCTGGCTGTTGTGGTAGAGGGACGTCGTGTGTAGTAGAAATGCAGCTAATTCCCACCACCGAGCACTGGCGGAAGACGGAGTTGTTGCCATGACACTGTGCTTCTTGCAGGATTCTGGCGCACTTCCACACCTCCCCAGAGGACTACAGTGTGATTTTCACAGCTGGGAGCACAGCTGCTCTGAAACTTGTGGCAGAGGCCTTCCCGTGGGTGGCCCCAGGTAGCGAGAGCAGTGGGAGTCTGTTCTGTTACCTCACCGACAGCCACACCTCCGTGGTGGGCATGAGGACGGTGGCCAACGCCGTGAACGTCACTTCCATCCCTGTCAAGCCAGAGGACATGTGGTCTGCGGAGAAACGGAGGGGTGCTACCAGAGACCCCGACTGCCAGCTTCCACATCTCTTTTGTTACCCAGCTCAAAGTAACTTTTCTGGAACCAGATACCCCCTGTCCTGGATAGGAGAGGTCAAGTCTGGGCAGACATGCCCTGTGAGTGCACCTGGGAAGTGGTTTGTGCTGTTGGACGCAGCCTCCTATGTGGGCACCTCGCCTTTGGACCTGTCGCTTCACCAGGCCGACTTCGTCCCCCTCTCCTTCTATAAGATCTTCGGCTTCCCCACCGGCCTGGGTGCTCTACTCGTGCATAATCGAATGGCTCCCCTGCTGAGGAAAGCCTACTTTGGAGGAGGCACGGCTGCGGCCTACCTCGCAGGAGAGGACTTCTATATCCCGAGACAGTCAGTGGCAGAAAGGTAACCTCGCCCTGGGAGTGGCTTGGGAAGAGTTCAACAAGGCTCAGGTCTAACCTGTGCCGCCTGTAGGATTGTGCAGAGGACAGGCTGGGCCACTGGGGTCAGGGGAGTTGGCCATTGCTTGGCAGGGTGGAGGCTGGTGGCAGGGCTCAGCTCTGGGAGGTGGAGGTGGGTAGGAGTGTGCCCCAGGCTGCTCGGTGAACTCTGCTCTCGTCTGCGGGCTTCTCCACAGCTGTGGGAGTACACAGGCCTGCAGGTAAGGGCTGCAAGCAGAAGAGATGAAAGGTTCTCAAGAGAGTAAGGAAGTTGGGCCACCAGGCCTTTGACCAGGGTGCTTACAAGACGTGACAGCAACTAAAGCAGTGATTTAAAAGACTTGGAACAAGTGTGCATACACTTGACAGCATAGCTAGTTTTCAGGAGCTAGAATCGGTTCAGCTCGGCCCTAGTTAATAAGAGGAATCAGTTAAACAAGAGGCCACCAGCCTTGCGGGGCATGTTGACAGCAGCCTGTGTGAGCCCCATGGTGAGTTACAGAGGTACAGGCCTCTGATGTGGGTTATGTCCAGGAATTTCCCGATGGTGACAGCTGGGACCTGTAAAGATGAATATGTGAGAGAGTGAAAGTGGTAGCTGACCTAGGGTGCTCTTGGGTCCAACAGCGGGGGATACCGTGGGGTTGGGGCAGGGAGCTAGTCATCCCACTGGTACCTGACAAGACCCAGGGCCTGGGTCGGAAGGTGGGTTAGATCCCCCACAGACCCAGGTGTCCTGCATATGGGGCCTTGGCGGCGGAGTCACCTGTCAAGTGTGTAGACCCTGGAGCAGGACCAAGTCGGGAGTGAAGGGCGGCTCCTTTGCACACCTGCTGTGGCACTTGACTTCTGTACCTCCTGTTTTGCCTGTCAAGTAGGTCTCTAAAAGGACACGATTCTTTAGAACTAATACAGGTGAAGCACTGAGATACATTATGAGGCTATTTGGTGCCTCTTTTGTTAGGACTTGTCCATAGGTGGGAGGATTCTAAAACAGGAATGCTAACATAAAACCTTTCAAATCCAAGCATGATAATATAGCATGGAATAAACCAAGTGAGAAAAGAATGACAGGCTCAGCATCATATAAAGTACAGGCAGAACAAAATGACAATCCAAACTTTATGGAGCCAGTAGGCAGATTTGGGGCTCGTGATGGGCAGGGAGTGAGTGGGCAGGCCTGGACCAGACCTCTCTCCTTCCATTTGGGTGGATTGCTTTACAGCAGCTGCCACATCAACACTCCCAAAAAACCAAACGTTTTCATTTTTTATTAGAAGCCAAATTAGTAATTGAGTCATTATTACATCATTATTAATTTTGCATGTCTATTACTTACCATTAGTTTTATAAGGAAATTAATATTGCAGTAACAATACTTTGGGCCAATCTATGCCTAGAGTATTAAAATGCAAAACAATATTTCCATTGAAAGCTTCGGCTTGTCTAAGGCTGTTGTTTGTCACCGTCCTTACTCCAGTGCTTGCTGAAACCTCTTTACTGTCTCCCAGCTTCTCCACTGCTCCTGCAGCAGCCTGAGGCGTCTTGTCAAAGCCTGGTTCCCATCCTGTCACTCCTCTCTGCTCAGAGCCCTCGAGCCTGTCATCTCACCCAGGTTAGATGCTAATTGCACCTCCTACCACTCCCTGCCTTGCCCACTAGCGCTTGGCCCCCACAGACCTCTTGCTGTTGGGGCAGTGTGCCAGGCTCTGCCTGCTCAGGGCATCTTCTCCGTGGAATGCCCTCTGAACTGTGAATTTAACTGTTCAAACATGAGCCATTTCTCTCGCTGCCTGACTTCCACGTGGTCTCTGCTCAGTGATCTCCTTCGGAGAGGACCTCCCAAGACCATCTTGTCCGAAGCCACCGCCAGCCTTCTGCATCTTCATTGCACTTCTTGCCACCTGGCTTGTTGCTTATTTGACTTTTCTCTGCATGTGTGTTGCTTGTTGTTCCTTGTTCCTATGCTCTCAGGAGAATGGAAGCGCTGTGAGGGCAGGGATTTTACCTGTCATGTTCACTGCTACGTCCTTAGCACCTAGAACAGTGCCCAGCACACAGTACATGGACAGTAAAGATTTGATGAATATTTTGACTAAGTGACTAAAATGCCAGCATAATGAACACCTTGGTAATCAGGAAGGGTGTGTCTGCTGCATTGAGAGCCTTATAATTTTTACTAAAGACCCTGGTTCTATGGACTTTGGAATCATGGACTCTTGTTATGAACCTCATAGCTATATGACTGATCACACCAATTTTTTTTTTTAAGATGGCTAGAAGAAAAATACATTTTTAATATTACCACTGAGAAAATGCTTTCTCCCTCAGCCATATTCAGTATTAATTCTGACTCCAGTGAGGCCTGAAATAATTCTGTCAGTATCCCATCTACCCCCAGTGATTTATTGTGTCCCAATACTTTCAGGACAGCTTTTCCTTCATATTCTAGAATTATAGGTTCTTCAAAGATATCTGTCATACTTGTGTCTTATACTGTCTTCACCTTCTCTTGATTTTCTCCTGGTCAGATAATGTGTTTCCTTGTTGGTTGTTCAGCATTCCTAGTCTAGGTTTGAATTGCCCCACCTTTTAAAAAAATTTTTATTGTTAGACTTATTGGGGTGACATCTGTTAGCAAGGATTACATAGGTTTCAGGCATACAATTCTACAGTGCATTGTCAACTTGATGTAGAATAAATTCACCACTTAATGTGACTTCTCTTTCTATCACATTATATTTAGCTTCCCCTCCCTCCTCTCCCACCCCCTCCCCTTTCTCCCTTCCCTAACCCACTTGTCCCCAATAAACATTAAACTATTGATTGTGATCACACCAAATTGGGTTAAAGTGATATTTTAAGAGCCCGTGGCCCTTAAAATTTTGTCAAGTTCAAAGTCTTCCTGGGGGCAGCAAAGCATCTCCCCACTTGTTAATGTCACAAGATGGTGACTGTCTTTTAGGGCCTTTTGTCACCACTGCCAACCCATCCTAAGAAAGTTGCAGAGTGGGAGAGGGACAGACTGGCAGCCTGACGGGTCTTGGTGTACAATTCCCCTCTGTCCTGTTGGGGAGAGCAATGGTTTATAAGGCAGCAGGGAGAAGGTATTCACAGATCACGGCAGAGCCTAGAATTAAAACCTCATTAGGTCCCAGAAAATGCACATGTTGGCGTTGGCCACGGCTTGACCTTCTTCCCCTCACCACGGTTACAGGTTTGAAGATGGCACCATCTCGTTCCTTGACGTGATAGCCCTAAAACATGGATTTGATGCCCTAGAGCGCCTCACAGGTGAGGGACATTCTTACCCGTGCGGAATTTCCCCTGTTGCTTGTGTCCTTGAGGGAGCCCTGGCATGGCTATGATTCAGATGTGCGAGAGCGTCTGTGCAAGGGACGGGCACATGGCAGCTGTACACAAAGCAGTTGAGGCTGATTGGAAATAACTTCAAAATGACTAGTGAGGCAAGAGTAGGAGACCGAGGCTTGTTTTTTTCAGTTAAAAGAATATTTTAACAGGTAAGAGGCATTCTATATCAGGAGATCAATAGCTTCATAGGAGCAGAGGAGCTGTCCTGAGTTTCTGCACTGGGAATGGTTACAGATCCTGAGACCTTATTCAGCTCTTGCTGAATTGTTCCTGTAGCCCCACAGGGGTGCTAGGTGATGAGCCCACTTTATCTACATAGGAACTTATACTCAGAGAGGTTAAATGCCTTCCCCAGGGCCAGGGAGCTGGCAATTGGGAGGGCTAGGAATTAAACCGGGGCGTGTTAATGCCTTACCGTGAGCCTCCCACCACTGTGTCTGCCACCGGCCTTCGCAGTGATTCACCTTTTCCTTTCTGATGAGCACTTGGGGTGTGCGGGCAGATGGAGGCACTCAACACAGGATGACGCACAGACAGATGCCACTTCCCATCATGTAGGGCTTGACACAAAGGTACATGAATGGAAGAACCTCTGCCCAGTGAGTCAGGCATCCACCATCCTGCTGTGCTGCTGGGTGCTCCTTCCAGAGACAGCTTCTAGAAATGACTGGTACTGCTTGTGCTGTCCATATGGTGATGGGGTTGTGGTGAACCAAGTACGTGGCTTAGTGGTTAGGCAGTCCTTCCATTCCCTTGGTCCACAGTAATGGGACCCTGTAAGTCCTCAGCCTTAGCCCAGCAAGGGGAGTAGAGAGAATTCATGGGAAGGGGGGGTTGTCGTGATGGTACTGTAGGGAGGTGAGTGGGCATCGTCCAGGACAAAGAGGAGACAATCAAGACAGACATTGAGAAATGAACACTTCCCCAAGGAGAGCTATTAACAAGGTACCTAAACCACATGAGACAGGGTCTGAGAGTGCCAAAGGCACTTCAGAAAGAAGATTGACAGTATCAGTTCTCCCAAAAGCAAAGCCTGATTTTTCCTACTTAATTGCTTTAAAAAAAAAAAGATTTTGGTAAAAAATACTGGAGTGCCAAAAAATGTATACATATTTTAAGAAGTTTTTTATGTATTAATTTTCAAAGTTGAATTGAATTACAGTAGCAATGTGTAGTGTGACATAAGCTCAAAAGATGGCATTAATCAAATGAATGCTATAGTCACCATGTGACAGGCCGGACAAAGAAAATGGCAGAAGCACGGTTGTCATTGGAGGAGTACAAGACCATTTTGAGTCGTATTTGAAATTCAAGAACATTGTTTGAGTTTCCCCCACATTCTCCTTACTTAACACCCCTTCACTTCTACTTATGGGGGACCTTAAAGGATGTGGTGCACCGCAGGAAAACTGGCTTCTTGGAGGTCCTTGGAGAAGAAATTGAAACAGCATGCATAGTGATACACATGGACACTTTGGTCAGTGTTGCTCAAGCAGTAGTTTGCCGTAATCAGAAGTGTGTGGACACTGATGGTAACCACTTTGAGCTCCTCTTGTAATTGCAGAAGTCAAACATAACTTGTATTCATCTTTTGTGATTGGTATATATTGAATATTGCGATTAAATACAATTTTTTCCTTTCTTAAAATGTGTATACATTTTTTGACACTCTCTGTACATGTAACATAAAATGTACCAGTTTAGCATTTTTTTTTTTTTGATATTAAGGAATCTTTGTTAATATTGTTGGGTGTGATAATAAGCAGTTTATAAGTGTGCAATCCGGTGGCATTAAGTACATTCACATTGCTATGCAACCACCATCACTATTCATCTCCAGGACCTTTTCATCATCCCAAACTGAAACTCTATGCATTAAACAAGCACTACCCACTTACCCACCCCCAGCTTTTAGTAACTTCATTCTCCTTTCTGTCTCTGTAAATTTGCCAATTCTAGGCACCATATATAAGAGGAGTAATACATTATTTGCCCTTTTTTGTCTCTCTTATTTTACTTAATGTTTTCAAGGTCCATCCGTGTTGTAATATGTTAATTGCTTTGCATAATATTAAAATTATTTAAACATTAATAAAAACAAATAGCAAAAAATGATACAAAATAGCAAAAAAAATTTAAAGGCAAAATTGTATATCTTTGCTGTCTGTTACCAAGGGGTCTAAATTATCTGAATGCTTAAGTAACATTATATAAAAAGCGGGGAATGACAAGAATGCCTATGAAAAATTCAGCAATGGTAAACATTATACAGTATCAAAGACCTATCCCTTTATCGTGCGGGCAGTACTATACAATATTTACAAGTATTTTAAATCATTAATATTAGGTCCAAGTTTGCCAGTTATAATCATCTCATTTTCTTTAAAATGAATTAATTTTATATAAAGTTATTGATTCTCTTTGACGTTTAATAATTGTTTTTGAGGTGGAATGGAGAATATAACGCAGCACACCTTTACCTTGGCTCAGTACACCTACACTGCCCTGTCCTCTCTCCGGTACCCCAATGGAGCCCCTGTGGTGCAGATTTACAGTGACTCTGACTTCAGCAGCCCCGAGGTTCAGGGCCCAATCATCAATTTTAATGTGCTTGACGACAATGGGAACATCATTGGTTACTCCCAGGTGGGTTTTCTTTTCGTCTTGCTGACCTGTTCACAACAGAATCTCTCTTGTCTGGAACTCCGCAGCCTTTTCCAGTCCTGACATTTGCAAGCAAGGCCTCTGGGCCCTTCTGTGCTCTCATTTACACACAGTTCTAACAAGCACAGCTATTTAGTGCGTATTCCTCTTTATTCAGCCAGAAACAGTGAATTTCAAGTGGGAAGAGAGAGACTGAGTCTCTGATAGCACTGGAAGGGAACAGCGGAGAGCTTGTCAGCAAGGGAAGACACCCTAAAATAGTGTAGGAAGCAGCGTAAACAGAACACCACATCTGAGGTAATTTTATGTACAGATGGCTTGGTAGCCCCACAGATATATTAGACCATATCACCAAATCATGGGCTTGTCACCATGTTGTTGGCACATTGCTCGGAACTCAGAATCCTTTATGACAACTGGAAGTGATGTCCTTATTATCACAAAAGCACTTTTTCTGCCATATTTCATGTATATGATGAGTTCAAAGGATTTGGTAGGTTGGTTATAAAAGTTTTGGCAGATATACCCCATGTCATATTTTCCCATGAAAACAGTGAAATAGTGGTTTTTGCATTGTGAACTGCTTGGGTCCTTGCCACAGACAGGTAAGCTGGTCATTGCCCAGCCCATTAAAAAGTCCAGAATCAAAAAACAAAAAACAAAAAAACAGTCCAGAATCACACCATGCACTTAGACAAGGCGGTAGGTGGTCACCAGATGGGGCCTCACAGACTGGGCATGGGGAGCCCATGGTCCTTCCCACAACCCAGATCCCTGCAGATGCTCTGTGAGGAGCAGATTTGATGATCAGATAAGTTTGGAAGATGGTGACCTTCTTCCCTTGAAAGCCACCATCCCCATACACCTTTGTTAAACCCTGAATTTCTCAAACAAAATCCATTTCTCAAAAAATCAATTACTCCTCTCTCTTCCCCATAAACTTCCTGAGGAATAAACTGGAGAAATACTCTTGAAGGGGACACGTTGGTTTTCACTGGTTTTTGGAGACAGATGCTCTACAACCACAGGTGGTCTCTTGATTAGGTTGACTGCACACCCCCACAACCCCTTAGTCATCCACCTGCAGGAGCAGCCCCAACACACCCAGAAGCATGTCATTTAAAATGTTTTTTGGGTGTGTATGTGTGGAAGATGCATCAAAGGCAAAAGGTTTGCCTTCTTAAATACGATATTCTAGGTCATTGGTAAAATGTTTTATTCTTGATCCTAGAATAAGCTTGTATTCCCTGGGGAGTATAGAGGAGGGCAGACAGGTGACCATAAAGTGTGCTGTGGTAGGTACAGTGGATTTGCATTTCCCTGATGATTAGTGATGTTGAACACCTTTTAATGTACCTGTTGATCATTTGGGTGTCCTCTTTGGGGACGTATCTGTTCAGATCTTCTGCCCATTTTTAATTGGATTGTTTGTTTTGCATGTAATTTCTTAACTTGGAATCTGGCCCGAATTTGCTATTTTCACTTTTTCCAGGTGTACATCTATAATTCAACTGGATAAATTTTAATTATCAGTAACATTTTTTATAGAGTGTATTTCATAAACCCATGATAGATCATGGCACTTTATAGCAAAATTCCAGGCTCATATTTTCTTTTTATTGTTAGGAAAGAGAGGTCCAAATATTGATCTGAAATTGCAATCAAAATGAAAATGGACATCCCTAATACTGATTCAATGTCATGTTCAACCTGCAGGTGGATAAAATGGCCAGTCTTTATAACATCCAAGTACGAACTGGCTGCTTCTGTAACACTGGGGCCTGCCAGAGGCATCTGGGGATAAGTGATGAGATGGTCAAGAAGCACCTTCAGGTTGGTAGTAAACCCTGTGTCCCACATGCTAGTCAGCAAGACCCAGGGGTGGTACCTCCAACTACACTGGAGGCTGGTCATGTGTCTGGGGTGGGCGCTGGTTCATTTCTTTGCCCTGTGTCTGTGCACAGAAAAAGGGGGCAACAAAAAATAGAAAATGCTTCAAGATAGTATCTCTATGAAGTCATTTTTTACTTTGAGGGCAAAGATTTAAAGGTAGAAGAGGGGCTTTAAGAGGGGTTAAACTTATGTGGGAATGTTCTCATACATGCAGAGGGCCCTTAATCAGTTCAGTCCTATCAGACTAAAATCTCCAAGCTAGAGTTAGCGTATTGCTGGGCTGGGTGAGGAGAGGAACCCTTCCAGGGTGCACTCTGCTCTTGTCAGGATCCCCTCTCTCCCTGCCTGTCCCTGGGCTGAGTTTTTGCACTTCAGGATCCTGTACATTTCAAACAATTCATAAAGAGAAGTTCAAGTGGCAAAGAACCCATGTTTATTTTGAAATAGTTTCTAACTTGAGTTTCTTTTGGTTGCCACTAAATGTTGTATGTACTAGATCCCAGCCAACCAGGAACTGGGTTTTATTTAAACAAACAAATGAAGTTCCAGATACAATGTTTGATCCTGTGGAATGCCATGGCTTTGTGACTGACCTGGGTTCAGCACTGGAGGAGGAAGGTGGCTGGGGTAGTGACCAACACCAGCCAGCTGAGCTTGGAGATATTGGGGGACCTCTTGCTTTTCTTTCCCCACCTCCTACCAGAGGCATTCATGCTGCCTTTGGTTTTTGTAGTGGCCTCAGGCTGGTGGTTCGTGGGGGGCAACGTCTCTGTCTTGCCCTCTTGTCAAAGGGCAGCTCTCAGGGATCCAGGCCTCCCTTTGACTCTGAGAGGCTAAGGGGAGTGGCCAGCAGGTGTTCCTCCCACCTCAGCTCTGGGTAGAGTAGACCAAGAAGTTGACCCCTCAGTGCTTCTGAAACTTTGGTCTGTCTTTTGATACCTCTGTGACTTGGCTCTGTGCCCATGAAATAGTTTCTGTGAAATATTTCTTTTATAGTTTTCTAATGACCCCTTGAGATTGGTATTGACCCCAGTTTACACTTGAGCAAAGTGAGATCCCGAAAGTGAGCCCCTGTGCTTGTGGAACTCTGCGTCAGGCACACAGCACATATTAGAGTTGTAGTTCTGTTTTCTGGGTCAGTTTTGCTTTACAAAATGAACAAAATTTGTCTTACAAATTTTTCCAATATACCTATGAGGCATGAGTCACTCTGGCTGACTTATTTCCCTTTCTGCTAGGCCGGCCATGTGTGTGGAGATGACGTGGACCTCATAGATGGACAGCCTACAGGATCTGTGAGGATTTCCTTTGGATACATGTCTACCCTTGAGGATGCGCAAGCCTTTCTCAGGTTCATCATAGCAACCCGACTGCACCCGGCAAGTGGCCAGGCTGTCCTTCAGGCCATGCTCAGGGAGGCTGAAGCCCCGTCAGCAGAGAGAGAGGCTCAGGATGCCCTGACTGCCACCATGGACAGACATAGGCCCTCACCTCAGGAAGGTACATGTGCAGACTCTGTGGTGTGGAATGACTTGTCCACAGCTGTGGATGCTGTGGGTTTGCCCCCATCCATGCTGCAGGCTACCAGGACCCAGGAGAGCCATGCAGAGAGAACTGCAGAAGGCCTGGATGGAGGCCTCAGGCCATATGTCATCACCAGCCTTTACCTCTACCCAATCAAATCCTGCGCTGCATTTGAGGTAAGGGTTTAGTGACAGAAACCGCTTCTTGTTTGTTTACTTGACCATATTTTTTGACAAAGTGAAGGAAAAAGTACAGCAAGTGAAGAAAGTCATGTAGAAAATCCCATTTGTATTCAGAGTATTGTGATTTATGAAGAGCTGTTCTCATTCTGCTTTTCTTGGTTTGGACTGACTTTCTAACATTACCCTGCTTGTGGGAATCCCTGAGAGGACCCTGTTTCTGAGTAGTGAATATCTAGTTACTGTTAATAATTATGGCTGTAACTTGCAATGAATGCATGATGCATTTTACATGCTTTGTTTCCTTTGGTTCTTAGAACAGTAATATGAGGTACATGGTACTATCATCCCCATTTTATAGATGTGGAGCCAGGGAGCTACTGAGGTTAGGTATTTTACCCAGGTCACCTACTGAAAAATGATACAGCAAGGATTTGAACCCAGGTCTGCTGATTCCCTGGGTGCTCTTACATGACTTGTTCTGCTCAGCCCTCTCCGTGGAAGTGAACTACATTATGCCTTAAATCATGCTGGCCTTCCTTGGCTGGCCAGCCAGCCCTGACTCCCCTGCCGTGGCCAAACTGAGGCTGTCTTTCTATAATCAGTGTGTCCCAAGTCCCAGGCAAACCTCCCCAGACTCCTAAGTCTCTTGGATGACAGGCTTCCTGGCTCCTGGCTGGACCTCCCACAGTCAGGGCTGCATTTCAGGGTGGTCCCACAGGAGCCTGTCTTCCAGTCTGAAGCCATAAGCAAGCAAATTCGCCTCCACTCCTAAATGGAGGCAGGTGATGAGCCTGTGTTTCCCTTGTGTACCAGGACTCTGTTTTCACAGGTGGGTCATGTTCCATAGGATGGCCGCTTTGCACAGTTAGCATGGGCAGGAATTACTGTCCCATTGTACAGATGAGGATACTGAGGCTCAGTAAGGTTTCGTATTTTGCTGGAGATTGTTCATCCACCTGCTCCTTACCAGGCCCTGGGCCAGAACCTGGTGCAGAGTGAAGAGCAAAATGGAAACAGTTCCTTCCCTCAGGTAGGGCAGTGTCTCAGGGGAAAACAGACACAAGACCAAACACTACCCAAGTGAAGGAAATTGCATTACTGATAAGGGCCAGGAAGGCAGGGGGTGGGGTATGACAGAGAAAATTCTGGTGGATGGGTGTCTTATTCCATTCGGGCTGCTATAGCAAAGTATCATCAACTGAGTGGCATAAAAACAGCAGGAATTTATTTCTCATAGTTCTGGAGGCTGCATGTCCAAGGTCAAGTCACTGGCAGGTTCCGTGTCTGGGGAGGGCCCACTTCCTGGTTCATAATGCAGTCTTCTTGCTGTGTCCTCACATGGAGGTAGGGACGAGGGAGCTCTGTGAGGGCTCCTTATAGGAGCATTCATCTCATTCATGAGGGCCCCACCCTCATGATCTGACAACCTTCCAAAGGCGCCATGTCCTTATAACTTCACACTAGGGGTTAGGATTTTAACATATGAAGTTCGGGGCACACACACATTTAGTCCTTTGCAGTGGGGTACCTAGATTATATTTGGAGGTGGTGAGAAAGGATTCTTGAGGAAGGGGACATTTAATGTGAGGCCTAGGAGTCAGACATACAGAGACGGGGAAGAGCATTCCAGGTAGAGGGAACAGTACGTCAGGAGACCCTGAAGTGAGAAAGAGCCCGGTCCACTGGAGAAACGGCAAGAAAACCACATGGCCGAAGAGTGGGGAGTGGTGAGGAGGCTGAGTGTTGTGAGATGTGGTAAGCAGGGACTAGATTACAGGGGGCTATGTAGTGGGTTTCGTCTAAGTGGAATAGGAAACTGTTGGAGGGGTTTTGGCAAGGGAGGTACTTGATCTCATTTTTTGTTCTAGAAAGATCTTACCAGCTGCCGAGTGGACCCTGGCTTGTGAGAGGCCAAGGGAGAAAGCCAAGGGACCAGTTAAGAGGCATTACAGTAGTCCAGGCAAGAGATGTCAGTGGATGATATTAAAGCCAGTATTCCACATTGGCAAGGGTCACAGGGAAATTCTAGACTTCACAGATCATGCACTCTATTGTGACCACTCAGCTCTGCCCTTGGAGCATGAGAGCAGTCACAGACTGTACAGTAATGAATGAGCACACCTGTGGTTCTACAAAGCCTTGTGGATGTGGTCTGTGGGCCACAGTGTGCTGAAACCCTGGAGTGAGGTGATGGCCGCTCAGGTGGATGGAGAGAAATAAAAAAACGTCACATTTTGTTAATAGAGTTGATGGGTTGGATCTGGGGTATGAGTAAAGAAGGAGCATAGGAGGAGTGGAGCTGCTGGGTCTATAGTGATGTTGCTGATGAAATGGGGATGGCTGGTAGGGGGCATGCCCAAGGGGGAACCAGGAGGTCAATGTGGCACAGGGAAAGCCCGAGGTGCCCATGGATGTGTTGAATGGGATGCTTAGAGGGGAGAGCTGGGCTGGAGCTAGAAATGGGGAGTCCTGGTTCTTACTGGAGAATGGAAGATCTGGATTAGAATGTGAGATCTGGGCACTGGGTATAATTGGTATGTTAATTTTGTAGAAATATGAAGAATTCAGGAAAACCTGTATGCTTAAAGTGGATCGACTCAGTGACCATTCCAGTGTAGCCACAAGTTGTGTAAGAAATATGCCTGTAGTATTAGGATTTGCCCGTTCAGGCATCCACCACCGGCAGGAATACAGAAAGCAGGACTGTTGGACACTGTCGGGAGGAAAGCTGGGAGATGGGGTCGAGTGGAGGCTCATTCTTCAAGTATACCCTTGTTCTCTCTGAATGTTTTACCATGCACATGCATTACCTACTTCAAAAGCAGATTGACGTGGAAGAGGGTTGAAAGTGCATCTGTAAGGTGAGTAGAAGGTATCTCTGTCCTACATTGTCTTCTTTGCATTGTCCCCCTTGTTGTACTCCCTTCTCTTTCTCCCTTTCTTCCTTTAAGAGTATGTGCTGGATTCCTCAAGTCTCTCTGTGCTTGTACAGCCACCATGCCATAATGGGAAGATCACTTTTGAGGACCCTTGCCCTAAAAGTGCTTACCTTTTTGTTTAGGTGACCAGGTGGCCTCTAGGAAATCAAGGTCTACTATATGACCGTAGCTGGATGGTTGTGAATCACAATGGGATTTGCCTGAGTCAGAAACAGGAGCCACGGCTCTGCCTGATCCAGCCCTTCATTGACCTACAGCAAAGGATCATGGTCATCAAAGCCAAAGGTGTGAAAATTGGGTTCATTTTCACAATACAGCTGTTGAGAGTGGCTTTTATACTCATATGAAAGGAAAATAATGGGTTTTCCAAATATTAAAATAATCCTAAAGTAAGTGAAATGAAAGACAACAAAAAGTTTGTTCTTCTTGTGTAATGGGAATTTCCTGGGGAAAGGTTAAGATCTGATGGTCCAATTGGAAAGTAAAGAGGTATAACTTTTGAAATTATATGATACCCTTTTCACTTATATTTCTTCTATTATCTTTGCTCATCATAATATGTACTATGAGCTTTAACTCTTCTATGCTGAGTTTTAGTGTAAACTATCCAACATACATAAAAGCATAGACCAGCTCTGTCCAGTGGAACTTTCTGTAATGGTGAAAATATTTGTATTTCCATTGTCTAGTTTGGTACTTACCAAGTCATATGTGGCTAATGAGCATTTGAAATGTGGCTGGTGGGACTCTGGAGCTGAATTTTAAATTTTATTTAATTAATTTAAATTGGTATTGACTACAGTATTGGACAGCGCAGGTATAGCGAATAACATGATACACAATTACAGCACTGAATTTTAACAAATTTTCACATTTGGTCAATTTGCTTCCGATTCTTCCTCCTCCTCCCCTGCCCCTCATCCCACCTTCGTCTTCCCTTTCTTCCTTCTCTTCCTCCTCCCTTTAAGAAATTAAAAACTTTACAAATATAGCTGAAATTCCCTGTGCACTTCTTCCCGGTTTCACTCTGCCTCCTTCTGCACCATACCTACCATTTACAGAATATTCCAATTTCCCTCCTAACTTGTAGCTATACTTTTGTGATATATTGCATTTGCATATGTTCATAATTGTGTTTTCTGGCTGTAGATATTCTGTTCTGTTCCAGTGGTTTTATTTTTCATTGAACCAACAAGCCAGTGTTATTACTAGGGCTATAGAACACGTATTGCTATCTGGTAGGGCACCTTCTACTTATTCTTCCAAATTGTCTTGGCTATTCTTGGCCTGTGTGAATTTTAACACACACGTGGATTTGTGTAGCCTCTCCCGCAATCAAGAACAAAACAGTTCAATTGCTTCAGAAAACTCCTTCATGCTCTCCATTTGTAGTCTCTCTTCCCTGACCCTTAACACCTGACAGAGATCTGTTCTCTTTCACTGTAGTTTTATTTTTTTGAGGTTATATAAATAACAGAATCATACAGTATGCGATGTTTTGAGATTGACTTCTTTCACTCAGCATGATGCCTTGAGATCCATCTGAGTTATTGGGTGTGTTAATTAATAGTTTATTCATTTTTATTGCTGAGTAGTATTCTACTATATGGATATATCAGAAATGTTTATCCATTCATCTGTTGATGGACATTTGAGTTGTTCCTAGTTTTGAGCAATTATGAATAGAGCTGCAATAAGCATTCATGTGCAGGTTTTTGGGTGAACAGAAGTTTTCATTTCTCTAGAATAAATGCTTAGGAGTGGATTGCTGGCTTGTATGGTAAGTGTACGTTTACCTTTAAAAGAAACTGCCAAACCATTCTCTAGAATGACTGTACCATTTTGCTGTTTTTCTATATACTTGCTGATTTTCCTGACTACTAGTTTTGTTGATTACTGAGAGAAGGAGCATTGAAGTCCCCAGATATAATTATGGATTTGTCTGTTTTTTTCCTTTTAGTGCTGTTAGTTTTTGCTTCACATCGTATTATTGTGTTTTCTTGTTGAGGTGTTCTCTCTTTAAATAATGTCCCTCTTTATACATGGTAATTTTCTCTTTCTTTTTTGTGAAGTATGAAATTCTTTGTCTAATATTAATATAACTAGCTCTCTTTTGATTAGTATTTGGAAGGTATATTATTTCCCACCCTTTTTTTTATTTCTTCTAGCTTTATGATATTTATTTAACATACCATTAAATATATATGTTTTGTGATGATGAACTTTTACTTACGTAGTTGTTCTTTTTGAGCGATGATAAATTTGTCTCTAACCTTTGTTCATCAGGGATGGAGCCTATAGAGGTGCCTCTTGAAGAAAATGGTGAACAGGCTCACATTTGCCAAAGCAAGGTCTGTGCGGACAGGTAAGAAGATTTCACTACAGCAGGTGAAAATCTCAGGTACATCTGCAGGGTGACACCGATGGGGCAGAGTCCTCTGTAGTGCCCTCCGCCAGTCTGCTGCCCCCTGCCCCCTTGCGCACTCTATTCTCACTACACTGCCGCCTTGCTATTCCTCAAACCTACCAAGCACATGCCCGACTCAGGACTTTGCACTCGCTGTTCGCTCTACTTGGAATGCTCTTCCCCTAGTTACACCTCCACAGCGCTGGCTCCCTCACCTCTGTCAGTCTCCCTTCCATCAGGCCTCTGCTGAAAAGCCCCCTTCTCAGAGGGGTCTCCTGACCTCCCACAGATACCCGCCCCTCTCTCTCTGCTTGCCCTGTTATGTTCTTCTCCTTCACATTTATTGTTTTCCAAACCTTTATCTTCAGCCTCTCCTGCTAGAACGCCGACTTGAGAGAGCAGGACTCAGTCTGTGTAGCTCCCTGCAGAGCCTGGAGCACCGTGGTGTGGGCTGAAACCGGGAGCGGTTTGGCGGAGGCATGGTGGAGCTCAGGTGGGGTGGCCGCAGTGGAGCGGTGAGGGAGTGGACCCAATTCACATTTTACACACTGGCTGGTAGGTGTAGAGTAGTTGGAAGCGGGTCAGGGTGCAAGTGGGATTACCAGCTGAGCACCTGGGTTAGTACCACAGAGGAGACAAGATGGAGGCTTGGACCAGGGAGAAAATCAGGTGGGTGTCAGCGATACGGTCTGATGTAGCCTCCCGGGAGCTAGCTGATGGACTGGATGTGGAGGCTGAGGGTGAAAGGGGAGTCTTGATGAACCTCAGGTTGTATATTTGGGGGTGATAATTTATAAATTATATTCCATATAGTTTTAGATTATTAGTAAACTATATGATAAATTATCTTTTAAATTATAGGAAATGTAGAAAGTGAGGTTGAACATAATAGCACTTCTATTTTATTTCTTGATTGTAAGTGTTTGTAAATCTATTTATTGAATATATCAAATGCCAGCATCACTTTTATCTAAATCTAATTTGGACCCACAAACATGTGGAATCCAAATTTTTTTATTATGAGAACTAGCCCATCTGATACCCCAACCAACTGCTCCCCAAATACTAAAATAGTTAATTATTATAGTAACAGTCACTAAGGATTTATATATAGTAGATGGCTCTAAAAATGCTGATTGCCTAATAGTTAACACAGTGAGCTCATTAGTGGGTATGTTTGTACCCAGTAGCTGGTGATACTGCATAGCATGGAATCAGATTGCATTTTCTTCTGCATTGCCTCATATCCTATCATGTAAGTCATGAAATGATATGTTAAATACTAAAGCTACATCTAAATTGGGCTCGAGTTGTTAGGGCCCCTGGCTCTCATGGGGGCAATGAAGGGCTATACCCTCAGGAAAGTTGTGAAGGGGATAGGGTGATAATCCTGCTTGGCATAACTGAGCATCAGGGACACTGAGACATCCAGGAAGCCAACATTTGAGCATGCTATGCATCCTTCTGCCAGTAATTGTGCAATAAACATTCATTGTAGCACAGCAACTTAGGGTAGTGAATTTTGGGTAAACATTTTTGCATGTCACTATTGCACATCTTCTCATAAAGAGAAATACAGCCAGTTAGGAATACCTGCAGTTACTTATTAGGCTCATTCCTGGTTATACATTTCATTTAGCTTCCTCTGAGAGTGATGCCATTTCCTGGTTAATAAAGCTTTTCAGATAACTAGAGGTTAGGTTTCTTATGCTCGGAACTGGAGTACTTAACAATATGAAAATGGAATTTGGTGCATTCTCTGAAAGCACTAGAGAGAATGTGCTACAAAGTGAGGTTTCATTCTTCTTTTCCCTTTCCAGCAAAGACAGGCAACTATTTTTCCCATTAAAAATTAAAGATAAGGTAGGTTTTAAATAATCTTTTAATCCCAGTGTATGATATTAACAATTCACATTATAAATTCTGATGATATACAGATTAAAAATTTTTTTAATTTAAAATTCTATTTAAAAATTTTATGATTGCAGATTAAACAAAACAAAACAAAACAAAACAAAAACAACCAGAGGAGTAAGTGTACTTATACTGGGAATTTATAGGCATAGCATTCTTTTTACAAACCAGACACACCAGTCCATGTGGTTTGTCTGAGAGAGAAAATATTACAGTCAGGTCCACAGGAAAAACCAAGACATGTGTCTGGGTTCAGAGACTTCTAAAAGCAAAATAATGTTCTAGAAAGTCTGTAATTCCAAAGTTGTGGCTCTAAGTGTCTGTAATTAATATAGGCAAGGTTTTTCAAGAGGAACTTCTAAAGCTCTTTGTCTGATCTGAAAGCTTTGCACATGCCCCAGATATCAGGTCATCTTGTGCCCTGGAAATCTCCCTGCAGCTTCCTATGCACACCTGGCACTTTTAGGGTTCCTTCTGGCTGGGGCCTCACTGGTGTTACATTATGTTACGTTACGTTATGTTTTATATTACACAAGGGGCTGTCTGGAAAAAATCCAACCATAAATGCCTCTATTTGTCATATTATATGGCTGGATACTTTCTGGACAGCCCTCATATATTTAACTTTTTGTCATTTAGGTGATAACTTAAATACTATGTAACTTTTACCATTCTCCTTTTTTTTTTCTTTTTGGTCAGGGTAAACACTTACGATTGTGGAGAAAAAATTTCAAGCTGGTTGTCAAAGTTTTTGGGCCGTCCATGTCATTTGATTAAACAAAGTTCAGACTTTCAAAGGAATGTGAAGAAGAAACATGGCAAAGGTATCCCATTTCAGATTGGTTCTTGGGGGGGCAAAAACTCAGGCTTACCTTTGCACACATCAAAATCAGCCAGTGAAGTGGAATTACAGGGCACCTTGCTCACGTACAGAAAGTGGGCTGGTCAGCCTTCAACAGAAAGGTGCCTTGATGGCCCTGGGTCAGCAGGACCCACGTGTGGTCTCCAGGGGAATGCTGAGAGGCTCTGGGATGGGCTTCCAGCCAGCTGCTTCGCCTCTGTTCAAGTGCTCTGCCTCCACCTCGTACTCGTATGGTTAGAAGCACAATTTCATTTTGCTAAAATCACTGGTAGTTTGCTGTGGCCTAAGAAAATCTGGGTTTCTAGTCTTGGCTCTGTCTCCAAATGGTTGTGAGACCTTGGCAAATCCTTGCGCCTCATGGTGCCTCAACTCCTGTAGACCTCACCTAGTTAGACTTTAAAAAGTTTTGATAATTTTCCTGCCATAAGCTGTTTTTAGGATGAAATGAGACAGCAGAGAAGCAAGTACTTTGTAAGTTCACAGTGCCATAGCAGAGACAGAGAGCACTGTCAGGTGTCTGCTCCAATGTAGCCACCTCAGGGAAGACTTGCCTGATGGCCCTCCTCCAAACCAGTGCCCCTTCCCAAACCTCTCCAGCTCATTTCCCCGTTTTCTTTTTCTCTGTGGCACTTTTCACATCCTATAAGTCATGCATTTTACTCAGTTATTCTTCATATGTCCTGTCTCCCTTTACTATATCATAAGCTCTGTGAGGGCAGGGGTTTTTGTCTGCTTTGTTTGTGCTGCATCCCCAGTGCTTAGGACAGTACCTGGGACATACTAGTTGCTCACTAAATTCTAGTTAAATGAAGGCATGGGTCATTGCTGCATTACTGGTTTGTGCAGGGATGACTTGGACTAGTGATCACCTCTCAAGAGAGACTGGCTTGTAAATTCAAATGGCATTTCAGCCATATGGGGGCCAGTAATGGGACGAGGTCTTGGAACCTGCATAGGTGAACCTATGGATATCTGAAAATGTTTGCTAGAGATAGAAGTCAAAGGATGTCATCTCCTTAGACTTTTTTTAAAATAAGTTTTGACAATTTTTTATGTATGAAATGTTAAAGAATTTGAGTCTCTGTGATGAAGAAGGGGATTAAACTTATACTCGTTTTATTGAGGAGGTGAGCTGGTGGTGTTTGGGCATGAAGAAGCTTAGAGATGTGATGAAGGGGAGAGAGAAATGGGCATTTCCATGAGTAGAGACACACAAGGAGTGGGATTTTTCAGGACCTGTGCTGTCCTTATAAATGATGTGATTGAATAAGTTTCAGTCATTCACAGTGCCTTCTGTCTACCTGGGGGTCAGCTGTGTCCTCAGGAGGCTGGCTGAAATTTTTAAGCAATGGTCATGGTCCTTCAAGATCTCAGTTTAGAGGCAACAACTCACAAGCCAACAGTGACCCTACAACATAGGGGACCTAGTAAAGATCTGTGGAAAGGGCATGGGTGTGGAGAAGCATCCCCTGCACTTGGAGTGAATCGATGGGGGCTTCTGGGAAGAGAGAGGAGTCAAAGGACGTCATCTATTTAGACTTTTACGAGTTTTGAAATGTCATGAGATGTGAAAGAATCTGAGTCATGATGTGAGTTTGGAGTTTCATCTTAACGGGAGAGTAGGAGTTTTCCAGTTAGAGAGGTGAGGTTACTTGGGAGCAGCGTGGCAGGGCGTGGCATGTCACGGGCTCAGAGAAGGTTTTAGGAGGGTTGGATGTGGGTAGTGGGGTGATGAAGCAGAGCTAGGGAGAAGGGGTAAATGTGCTGCTGAGGAGTCAGAAGTACTGTTTTGTGGCTGGGGGATTCTCTGAAGAATTCCAAGCCGGGGAGCTTCATGGCACCGTGTTAGAAAGGCACTGCAGGCAGGGTGTGGAGGCTGCATCAGAGAGGGGAAGGAGGGAGGGGAAGGGGCCAGGGAGGAGCTGGCTGTGACTGTCCTGGTGGGACAGGAGGGCCTAAGTGCAACAACGAGGGCACAGAGAGCCGTCTGTCGCCTGTGCAGTACAGGGCCAGGGAGTTGTCCGCTTGTGAGTATTAGCACTTCAAGGATGCCATTTATGGAGGAGAGGTCTCTGATGGTCGAGGTCACAGGTCTTTGAACATTTTTGTGTTGGTATACCTTAGAAAAAAAATGTTTTAGAGCTACATAACCTCCTCATGCATTTTTACATTATCATATATATTTTTAAAAATAGTTTAAATAGTTGCAAAGGATGAGATTTCTAGCATATTGTATATATAGTCATTTTAAATTAAAACTATTTTAAACATTAGCCCGTGGAATCTCAATACGGTGGTATTTGATTTCCGTGAATATTCATTAAAAATATAAGCAAAAACTGTCTTTTAAGTGTCTGAAATTTTATTTTATTTTTTCCTTTTCCTTCTTCAACTTGTATTTCCATTCCACTTTCTTGACAGAATTTTATCTTAGTGTTATATGCTTTATGCTTGGAAAGCTTTCCTTAATCACCCTTTTATATTTATCTGAATCTAAAATTGTATATAAATTGAGATGTGTAAACATTTATAAAGTTTATTGTGATCGTAAGAGTCTTAAGTGTTAGGAAATTTCTTCTAAGTTGAGTTCTTACAATAACTTTTAGTAATACACAGTTGATCAATTTATAAATTTCAAAAGATTGTTATTAAACATGAAGAGAAAACATTGTTGAAATGAATCTTTTAAGGAGATATCTAGGCTCCCCGCCATAAATTCCCATATTCATACGTCACTGTCACCTGTGACCAGAATAGCTGGTGCTAAGTATTGATTCTCTTCTGAAAAACCTCATTTTAGTCAATAAAGAGCTGGGGATGAAAGGAGTTTGGTTAACACACTGTCACTCAAACCTTTCTTCAGAGACACGGGTCTCTAACATTGGGATGACTTTAATCATCTGTCACTTGACAACTTAATGAGGTGTGGCAGTTTTGTGGAGAGCAAAGAATTGGAACCCATGTGACCTATAGGAGGATCATTCACCCAAGCTTTAGAGACTTATTTTCTCATCACAGACCCCTGGGTCTTGAATGGGGCTTTTGTTTTTCACCCTGGAGATTTTTAGCCACCAGGGCAATGTGCCAAAGGAGAGGTGTGGCCTTTGCTCTGGGAAGTGGGAGAAGGACCTTTTTGTGAGAAGGGACTGTATGCTCCCTTCCCCGACAGAACCATTTTAGCACAGAGGACATTTGGAAGTAGAGGGTCTGGAAAGCGATTCTCTTAGAAGTGCCCGTTCTCAGGTCCTCTGCAGTTCCTCAGACCTGGTTTGGAGACAGCTTACGAGGCTTTTTATCGACATCTTGGATAAAGACAGTGATGGCGACCCCAACACATGGGAGATGGAAGCTGGGTGACAGGCTGCCCGCAGTTCTGGCCACATCTGATATTTTCTTTCACTCTTTTTATTTCCTTTCAGTACTTTTAAAACTTATTTATTTTTAAAGTCAGTATCTCACACTTGCACAAAGGCCAAAATCAGCTTTGCCCTGACTAGATTCAGAAGACCTTCTAGGGCCTGTGGCTCTGACCAAGGCCCCTCTTCCTGGCCATCTTGGGGAAGGGCCCCCAGCCCCATCTCTCCTCTTCTAAATGTTGCCTCTAAGTCTTCTTTGCAGGAACAGTTTTGTTTCAGCATTTTCCTCCCCCGATTATTAAGAGAGTGTGCTAGGAACTCATTTTCTTTTTGTTTTTGAGAGGTTTGAGTCCTGCTTAACCATTTGTTCCTCCTTGTGGAAACAGTCTCCATTATTTAACAATGAAGTCAGTGGAGCATGGCTCATTTGCATTCCAAGAAAGCAATTCTTATTTTTTAATTAAAAAAAATTTAATTTTATTGAAAATTATTTATTGAGGTGTAATTGACATATAGCATTATATTAATTTCAGGTGTACAACATGACTTGATATTTGCATATATGAGGGCTGCCCAGAAAAAATCCACCCATAAATGCCTCTATTTTTCATGGTACGTGCCTGGATACTTTCCGGACAGCCCTCGTATTGTGAAATGATAACCACCATAAGTCTAGTCAACATTTATCACCATACTAGTTACAAAACATTTTTTTCTTGTAATGAGAATTTAAAAAATTTATTCTTCTATCAACTTTCAAATATGCAATACAGTATCAACTATAGTCACCATGCTGTGCATTACATCCCCAGGACTTACTTATTTTATAACTGAAAGTTTGTACCTTTTGATTTCCTTCACCCATTTTGCTCACCCCCTCGCCCCTTGCCTCTGGCAGCCACCAATCTATTCTCTGTATCTATGGGGTTGTTTTTGTTTTTTAAAACCCATGTAAGTGAGATCATATGGTATTTGTCTTTCTCTATCTGACTTATTTCACTTAACATAATGCCCTCCAGGTCCATCCATATTGTCACGGAAGGTAAAATTTCCTTCCTTTTTATGACTGAGTTATAACATATATATATATATATATATATATATATATATATATATATAAAAATTATATATATGTCAGCTATACATCACTTACATATAACACGCACACGCACACACATATATCTCACATCTTTATCGCCTTCATCCATCAATGAACACTTAACGTTTTTTCCATATCTAGAAACTGTTATTTTAAATGCTCCATTACTTTTAGGTCAATCTGCTGATACATCAGCCACTCTTTCTCTGGTGAATGAGGCCCAGTATCTGCTGGTAAACAGATCCAGTGTTGTAGAACTTCAGCAGCAATTAATTGCTAGGTAAGAGCCCCTTACTATTTACTGTTTACCCATGGGATAGCACACAGCGTAGCCACTTCCCCTAGCGTCTACCTGGGGACAAAGGACTGGAGGGTAATGCAGTCCACACCCGTCACTGAAAGACTGAGGCCCGAGAAGTCACAAAGCCCTTTAGGCAAGTTCCTATTAATATTTTTGAGGGTTCTGTTTTATCCTCCGGTGTCCTTCTTGATACCCTCAAGTGCTTAGTAGATAACCCCAACTCTCATTTTGTAATCTTTCCATTTCTTAACATTTGCTTTAGTGGAATTGCTACCAACTTGACCTAATTTCATTGCTTACCCCCCCACTGCCCCCTGTCCCCTAGGAGCCTGGCCCTACTTCCACAGTCATTTTGAGTGAAAAGAAGAATGGTTATGAAAACTTGTAAAGTGGTAATTGTAGGTATTTGTACCATCAGACAAAACCAGCACCCTGCCTGCCCTGACAGTATTAGAAGATCAGCTCTAGTGGTGGTCTTAGTTGGGGCAATCACCTTCATTGTTCTTTAGAGGAAATTGAAGTGCAAGGTAATGAGACAAAAAAAAAATCAGTTATGTGAGAGCTGAACTGCTCATTCCTTGTTCACAGGCCAGGGAGGGTGTGCATGTGCCTGTCAGCACTGTGAGCCAGGGATCCAGTGACTTTCACATGCCACGTGGTCTTGTGCACATGAGTGTATATTTCCAAATATGCGCAAATATAGCTTAATAAAAATGACAAAGGTGGGCTGTTTGTAGTAATTCCTGTTTATAGTCATTGGCAAAAACATACAACAGCATTTTGTTGCCACAGCCCAGCTGACCTTTGGGAGCAGATGTGTGACACAGCTGCCTGGTCCTTGTGTGCTCCCTGAGTTTCCCTGGCACCAAGGGACCGTCTTTTTCAGGGACCCAGACCCAGAGCCCTGGAGCGAGTAGATCTGTGGTTTTCTGGGATTCTTGGTGTGGAAAGATAGGAGGTGGAGACAGGCTTGATGCAATTCTGGTTCCTACAAGAAGGGGACCACATTTAGTGCAGGGCTAACAAGCAGAGGGTAGGCAGGATGGGTGCAAAGGTAAGAGGAATAGTCCCATGACTATTTCATGGCAGAGATCCCTGGGGGTCCTGGTTGGTCTCTGTGTTTTTTTTTCAAATTTGATTGCCGCTATCATGTAGATGCTGACCACAAAAGTCTTTGGACATAAAACTGTCCCTTTTACAAAGTTCAGTGGGAGGGTTTATAACCCAGAGGGTAAATCCACAGTCAAAATATTTTAGAACTAGAAAGTGCTAACCCTCTCATTTCAGATGAGGAAACTGTAGTCCTCATAGATCATGGGAATTGCACATAGGGGCAAAGCTAGATTTCATCACCCTGCTTGGCTTTTGGTACTCTCTTCACTGTTGGAAAGGGGGCTGGGATATAGCCATGGACCCCTTATCCTCCCCCTGAGCCTTTCAGTTCTGTCTCCAGGGAAAATTCCAGTCATGCTCAAGGATTTCCCTCTCAACGTAAATTAATTAAAAGAAGTTTTTTTTGTCAAAGTGCAATGAAATGCAAAAATCACAAGCCCCAGGGCTCAGTGAACTTTGACAGATGCATATACCCACATAACCACCACCCGTATCAAGTAGAGAACACTTCCAGTACCCCAGAGACCTTGCTCTACCCCCTGCCCCTTAGTCAACCCCACTGCAGCCCACACTCTTCTGACTTATTTCAGCATAGATTGTTTCACCTGTTCTTAAACCCGATATATGGAGATCACAGAGTGTGCTCTTTTATTGACGTTCAGATGCTTTTTTTCCACTGGGGGGGGGTGGTGCACAGAGGTGCAAAGGGCCATTTTATGGGACCTCATGCCAGTAAACAAAAACTTTAAACAAGAATTACAAAAATAATATATGCTGGTTAAAATTCTAAACAGGATGGAAGTTAGGAAATAAATATCAACCCCTCCACACACATACTCTGTGTATATTGCTTTATGATGTTTTAATATCCAAAAAGAGTGTGAGCTCTTGATACTTTTTAGGTTCTTGGTTATTAATAAAGCTTGTTGACACGCTTTAAATGCCTTGTCCCGACTCACCCTATAGCATTGGTATTTTATCAGAAATTCATTCACTTGATCTCTATTCACGTGGTTTCCAAAATCCTATCTCTTAAACTAAAATTTACTCACCCTTTGCAGTGCCTCTCATGGGCCTTTCCCTAGACATAGAGCGATCACTGAGGTCTCTCTAACAGACAGGTGCCATTTGGCCTTGAACTCACGGTGACTTGTTCTGATCATCCAGGCCTCAGGCCAGAGTATAGTTGATGAAGTCAGACGTGGAGTGGGAGAAACATTGAATTACAACAGTGCAAGCCCCACCCCTTCCCTTTTTGGTCTGTTTTCAACAGTGACGAGAATGGAACGGAAGACGTATTCCCAATGAAAGATCTCATTTCACGTTTCCGTGCCAATATTATTACCAATGGAGTCAGTGCTTTTGAAGAAGAGAAATGGGATGAGATTTCAGTGGGGTCCTTGCGTTTCCAGGTGAGTTCTGGGAAGTTCTATTATCTTTCCTGGAGGATGACCAGGGGAAGCTGACCTCAAACTAGGCCAGATCAGTTCCTGGTGTTTGACTTTTACACACAAAACCTGGCAGAAGGGTCTACGACCCATCTGCATTCTGGGACGCCCCTTGGACCAACAACCTTTTCCCCAGGTGGGTGGCATCACTCCGTTTCACAGGAGGAAGAGAGAATGGGCCCTGTACAGGTTCTTGAGGGCTCAGTGCTGCCTCCACCTTGTCATTATGTCATTAGGCTTAAACTTTGTCTTTGGAGTGCTTGTGTCAGTGAGAAGTTCATCCTGCTGAAGCTTGTTGGACTTTTGGCTGTCTGGGGCTTGTGGAGGGGCACTTGGATACCTAGCAGTCCTTCAGTGCCCATGGCTGCTGCACCTTCTCCCATGTTCTGGTTTTTGTCTTGTCAGCAGCTGGGGAGGAGCTTGTAGTCAGAGGCAAAGTTGCCTGGATGCCCTCTCTCCCCAGGCTTTGGGTGGGTATGCCATCCCCACCCCATTCACAGCCCCGCAGACCTGACCCTGCCAGCCTCCCCGAGCTCACTGCCCCGCTCCCTCTGCCTGTCATATCAACCTTCTCTCCATTCCCTAAACAAGCCAGATTTCCTGCCTCAGTGCCTTTGCTCTTGCTGCCCCTTTGCCTGGCACAGTACTTCAGAGTCTCAGTTCAGATGTTACCTCCTTGGAGAGGATGTTCCTGACTCACCACATGGTCAAGCTCTGCATAGCTCCTGCTTATTCCTTTAGACCATACAAGGGTGGGGACCAAGTCTGCTTTGCTCCCTGCTGTACTTCCAGGGCAGTCTGAGCCCAGAGTCGGTGCTCAATAATTGTTGGGGGAATGAATGGACATGAAAGATAAGGAATAGCTGAGGGATGGGTCATCGGCACAGACTAGGCCCAGCTCTTCAGTGGAGCATGAAATTGCTTTGACCATAATAGTGTTATTAGCCAGTTATATAAACCGACTATCTCGGGGATCCACCTGTATCATAATGATTGTTCCATGTTTGAGCATGACTGAGTGCCAGACCTGGGCTTGGCTTCTCAGAAGTAGAATCTGGACTTCTTATCAAATCCAGCTAAGGAGCTGGATGGGGAAATGGGGCCTGGAGAGGTCACAGGTCTGCTGAGCATCCCAAGGTGAGGATCAGACATGGCTCCTTCATGGCACACCAGCTCCTTATGAGACCTGGAATCTTGACTTTGATATCACAGTGAGGTTATGTTTCCATTGGTTTAATGCCCACGGGGCAGAATGTGAGTGATAGGGAGAGGCCGGGACACATCTAGGTTTAGGTGAGTATTTCTAATTTCAGTGCTTACCTTGTGCTTGCCCTTGAGTGAGCAGAGGAGAAAATGGTTGTGAGAAAATCAAGGGCCTTTGCCCCATTTCCTTGTGCAGTAACAGAAGCATCATGTCACTGCTGAGCTGCTGTGTTCTTTCTTTTTTTTTTCTTATGTTAACATTTATAAAAGATTGTCTCCCTATAAAAGTAGTTCATGGCAGACCATGTAGAATAGAAGCATGACCCCTGATAAGCTATGTACTGTGTTTTGTATAGTGTATGTAGATGTGTGTATATATGCACACACACATATAAGAATATACATGTAATTTTGTTTCCTTCTTATTTTGACTATAAAAATGAAAATCACCCTTTTTATTTAAAGCCCTGTATAAATTTTAGAACCTGCGTGATATATGAAGGCTGTCTGGCAAAAATCCAGCCATTGTCAATATAAGAAGAATGGTTATGTGGCTGGATACTTTCCGGATGGCCTTCGTATATCATATCAGTGTAGCGTGGTTGGCCTAACCACTCTTCTCTACCACTAATGTTTAAAGTACTACCAGATTTTCCCTGTGGGCGTGTGAGAATTATCCTTGTGTACGAAGCTGTGTTTGTACTTCTGATTCTTTTCTTGGGTTAAATCCCCAGTAGTGCAATTGCTGGGTCAAGGGCCATGGGCACACCAAGGTTCTTTCTGATGACTTTCTCACGGAGGCTCAGCGCCAGGCCGGCGGCTCTTCTCTGTTCTCCCAGTTTGTTTGCCAATCAGTCGGTTCTTTTCCTGGGAGGACCCTCAGCATCCCTGATAACCGTCCGAGGTTCCCAGCCACTCTTTTCTTTCTCTGCAAAGCCCTGACTGAAGCAGCAGCCTTTCTGCTGGTAAACAAATACAGAATTCTGCAGCAGCGTTGCAAAGAGGGGCTACTTGCTGGCGTTTTAGTTAGGATGCTGGGCATTTCTGTGTAAGTCTGAAACTGCCTGGGGGACGGCCTTTTACAACCAGTCTCCCTGCACGTGGATTTCTCCCGGCAGAATGGGAGGGTCTGGGCCCTTTCATGGCAACGCCGTGTTTTACCTTCTCACTTCCCAGGTTTTGGGGCCTTGTCACAGATGCCAGATGATTTGTATTGACCAGCAAACAGGGCAACGAAACCAAGATGTTTTCCAAAAGCTTTCTGAGAGTCGAGAGAGAAAGGTAAGCATTGTTGCAAAATATGACACTCTGTTTTAAGATCCCAGGAACTATATCCCTAATGGTGCTGAGTAGTTTTTAGAAATAGGGGCACATTCAGAGGCTGATGAGCTACCATTAAGGTTCTGACTTCATCTGTGGCCCCTTCTTTTCTTTCCTTTTCATCCGTATCTTCACTTTTATGGGGGCTGTTAACATGTGTATTTTTGATGCTCTCATCAAAAATACAAGAAATCTTGTTGAAGAGGTATGGGGTATAAATGAGAAAGAAGTAAATAAGTAAAGTCATTCTATTGTTTCAATCATTATTTTCATTGCTGCAGAGATCTCATGAAGAATAAAATGCCTTTTGATGAATGGAATAACCACATAGAAACATTAAATACATTTTACTATATTAAGCTTGTAGGTCATCTTCTTGAGGGTTTAAATGACTAAATGTTATTATTGTGAATTCCAGATCATTAAAGCTAGGCTTCTAACAGATTGATTCCTTAGGAAGATGTATTTCCAGGCTTGTACTTTCTGTTAGGACTTTTTATTTGCAAAGAATTCTAGGGAGTCAAGTAAACAGGTTGCATGGAACAGTTCTTGAAAATTAATTGAAACAGTGCAAATATTTAATCTTGCTCCAACGATATTAATAAATTGGCAGGTTAACTCATGCTAAAGTGCTCTGCGTTTCTCCAAAATGAGGCTGTCTCCTGCGTTTCTCCAAAATGAGGCTTTTGTTTCATGGTATTTGATTGACACAGTCTCCTGAGAGATACTGGGTAGATATGATCTGCAGAGCTGTTGCACTTGAATGTTATACCATCATGTCTGCCTGCTCAGCTGAGGCAAGCTCGGTCAGCTTGGGCCATGGGCATCTGGAGCCTGTCCCATGCAGGTTGCCAGGAGAGGGGATGGGTGGGCACAGATACTGTGGTTTATCCAAGTATTATTTGTCAGCATCATTATAATTTTCACGTGCACAAATCTTTCATTTTTTAAATAATTTGTATAATTTTAGATTTGCAGGAAAATTAAGCGGTAGTACAGAGAGTTCCTGTGTACTTTTTACCTACACATGCACAAATCTTAAGGAATTCATTTGGGCTCGGCCCCTAGCTTGGAGCCTGGAACATGGGGGTGGCCAAGTGATGTCACAGGAATGATCAGATCTGGGAGCACTTCACACACTTCAAAGGGTTTTTACAGGCTCGCTGGCATTAAGGGCAAACCTTGAGTGGACTTACTCAAATCTTCATTTCGGACCTTCCGTTTTTATTCTGGAGAATTTGGAGAACTTAACTGGCATGACACATTCTCAAGGAAAATGAAGAATTTTGCCATTATTTTCACAAAATGAGTTTTACATCAGAGAACAGAGTGAACATCAGCCTGGCAGTGATCAGGGGCCCAGAGCTGGGAGAAAGCCCTCCTGTGTGAAGCTCAGGGTAAACAGGAAAGAGGAAAAAAATGGGTCGGCAATAAAGAGGTGTGGGGTGACTGTCGGGAAAGGACACCTTGGAATGTCTGAAATGAGAATTCTCTTTGTTTCCCACAACCTTCCACTAAGTGACAGGACTCATCAAGCCCCAGGACATGTCTTTAAAGATCTGACTTCATTTTATTTACAAAATGATTTCAACTGCTGAGATAACCGAGCTTGTTGTCGCTCTTGCCGTTTTGTTCACAGGTGAACTTTGGAGTGTACCTGATGCACGTGTCTTTGGATTTATCTTCTCCACGTTTCCTGTCTGTAGGATCTCAGGTGCTCCCTGTGCTGAAAGAAAACGTGGACTGCCACGACTTACCTGCTTCCGAGAAACATCAGGGTGTTATCTCCTAAGAGATGTTTTTTCAGCATAAATTAAAATTTCTCTTTTATAGCTGCCTCTGCTCTCATTCAGATGGGCCTGTGGTTCCGTAGCGCTTGGTCTTTGGAACGAGGAGAGCCCTTTTTCTCTCGGAGGTGGAGCGTGCTCTCACCGCTTCCGTCCTCCTGCAGCTGCTCACTCAGCCGTGCGCACCCGCCGCTCCCGAGCGCCGCTCCCAGGCCCTTGCGCTTTCCGTGAGGCAAGTCCAGCATAAATGCTGCACCACGCCCAGCAAGGCTTCCACGTGGAGTGCAAGTGTGATCGTTTTAATTAGATGAGATGTTTGACGAAGCTTACTGGGCATCTTTAACCTCCTCTGTTTTGCCATTTCCCCGCACTGTTACTTTGTGCTGAGACAGAATCTTAAGGTGCTCTTTGATCCCATTGCACCCAGGAAGGTAGTAAGATCTTGAAGGGGTGAGTTTGTGCTCCTCTCCCCTCATGTGCAAGGAGGAGGTGGCTTTATGCTCAGGCTGCCCAGCGTGTGACTTGTGGCCACGTGTCTTAGGCGAGGTTCGACAGGATATTGATGTGTCAAGCAGAGGGCACAGGCCAACCACCCGCTTCCTCTGGTCTCCTATCCCTGCCCACCATTTCTCTCCCCCTTTGAGGTGATGCACTGAGGACTGTTGGTGAGCCTGAAGTCTCATTTAGGGTGGTGTCATCTGAGCAACTGTGCTCCCCTCCACAACCCTCGAGACAGTGTTGGTCTGTCCACCCAAGAGTTCCCAAAGCCCAAGGAGAGCTTAGGAGGGTGACGGGTCCCGTCTGTGCCACCTCTGACCAGCGGTCCTGCAGTCTCCAGTTCAGTATGCCCAGTGATGCAAAGCTCCCTCTCACTGAAGTGACCCAGTCTTGCTGAGTTGCTCCAGAGTTCCTCCCTGCACTGACCTTGAATCTGCCTGTGTGTTTCCAGCCGTGGGTCTTGCCCTGTCGTCTGGGGCCACTCAGATCGAGCGCAGGCGATCCCGAACCCATTCGGCTCCCGAACCCATTCGGCTCCCAAACCCATTCGGCTGGAGCCCTGCTGAAGCAGGCAGTCCGCGTGAGGACCCCGGTCGCTGGCCAGGCCTCGAGTGCCTTCCACCCAGGTTGCTCGTTTGTCCAGCCACTTCTCTTCCCCAGATCCTTCCCCACCACTGCCCACAGCATCCTCCTAAAGGCCGTGTCACTGTGTCTCGCTGCTGCTCAATTGCTCGGTGTGATCTACTCAGGGCCCTGGGGATTGGGAACTGGTTTGTTTCATGATCTTATTTGTAGGACCTGGTGTTGCTCCCAGCACTTAAGGATCTGAAAGATGAGGCGTGCCTCTCTTCTCCAGGGTTGCTGAGATGGAAACTGGCGCTCACGCTGTCATTTGATAGGGAGAATATCAAGTGTAGGAAGTGGCCTCTGACTCAGTGGTTCCTGAGGTCAGTGAAAGAAGAGGCCAATGAGGTTAGGTGGTGGTCTCATTATTTCGAACGCCTTACTAAAAATGTGGACTCCTCCAAGATGCAGCATTACTGTGTCCTGCACATGGGCCTGTCCCCATCAGCTAAGCAACTGGAGCACAATGCACTCAGGGCATGGCCCTTATGCAGGCCAGTTTCAGGCAGGAGGAAACTGTTCCCAGATGGCACATGCAGTATCTTCCAAGAATTTGCATCCCATTAAATCTGATGGGAACCAAGTAAGAAAACATGTCCTATAACAATCTGATCATCTGTGTCATCAACGTATTTTCAGGTACAAAGGACAACTCATTTTGTTCTTATTCAAACCCATGTCACTTTTTGCAGTTGGTACTTTTGGGACTGATTTCAGACATTTTACTGCAAATCCTTTCCTTTATAGCACAATTATTTAATTACTTATTATTAATTTAATATCAATTTGTCTCTTCCACATTCTAAGGTTTTATGCCTATTTGGCTTACCAGAGTATCCCCTGTATTAGCACATAATAGATGCTCAATAAAATCTGTTAACTGACTGTCTTTATTAAAGCTGGCCATTTGTAAAATTAATTGATTTTAAATGTAAATTGTCTGTAAGGTCTAATTTCAGTATTTCTCACGTGAGGTTTCAGCTAAAAATGTATTTTGTATATTCTTTTAGGTGGCTTCATATTCAGACTTCTTTGGCATTTATGATTCTGTGTCCCTTCCTTGGTTTCCACCTCCTGAAGTTTAAGTCCAAATGCTTCTAAAAAAATATGAAAATCAAAGGCAATGTCATGTCCCTTGTATTTAATTCTAACACGAAATTTCAGAGTCACTGAAAGTCAAATTTATTTATTTATTTTTTAGCAAGTCCCAAATACAGGTAACTTTGACATTCTTTTGGGGTGTTTCCTTCACTGTCCTTGCAGTCATGGGAGAGGTTCTCCTTTGTATGCCTAAGAGGAAGTGCCATGTCTCCTATGAGGTGGTGCTGGCTTTCCCATTGAGACAAAACCTCATCCCCTCCTCAGCCTTGTGGGATGGGGAAGGGCAGGTGCTGATTTCTTCCCCTTGTGTAAGGATGTCCACTCATTTGCTTTCCATTCAATATGTGTTGAACAAGTTCTAGCCAGTGCTAAAGAAATGAAAGAAACAGCACGTGCATTCAAAGATCTCACCATAGGGATGACACCAAGAGGGGAAAACAGATAATAAATATCAGGTGTGATACAGACTGTTTCAGAGGCGTGCTACACTCCGATGCATGCATTTGTAGGTTGGGGAGAGTTCAGGACACGACCGGAAGCGGAAGGAAAGCTGGCAGACACTTTCTAGGCTTTTTCCAATAACCCTGTCTTGTGCTGACAGAATTAACTTACATGTATCTAATCTTGCAAATCCCCAAATTAAACTCATGGCAAACATCATCCTATAGGAGCATCTCTAAGCCTCATGTGAAGAATGAGGAGAGCCACAGTACTTATTTCATAAAATTGAGAATTAAATGAGACTTTATTTAGCGGTGCTGCAAAGTTAATTGTTTGAGTGAGCCACGTCTGCCACCTGGTGGCAGCATTAGGTAAGTGCAGATTTTGTTACTTGAGGCTGCAAACTAGTTCAGGTGGAAGTCAGAAAATCCTAAAGGATGGCAAATGGGGCGCTTCTCACTGGCTCTTTGGTGCACTAGCTCTGAGAAACTTCGTGACTGATGCTGAAATCCTTTAAAATTTGTTTCTGGTTTAGTTCTTGGTCAGGTTAATTTGCAACCTACATTGCATCAACAATTCTTTTGTGGTCGTCTGTTTTTCTTAGATTTTTTTTTTAAGTATGCTGCTAAGGCTTTTTTGCCAGATCTCTCTCTCTTTCCTTCCCTGCCCCCCCACCCTCAGTTTTAATATACAGTAACTGGTCTCAGCAGCACATCCAAGATTTGTGGCTGTGAAGTTTATGCAATTTAAAAACATCTTTAAGGAAAAGAATACAAAATAAAAACAATAGGTACAAAAATGAACGTTTACTTACATAAGAAAAGAAAGGACCTTGGAAGATGTCTGTACAAGTGAGAGGCCTTGAGTTTAAGCTTTGTTACCTTTGTAACAAATCCACTTTTGATGGTTTTCTTGCTGCTCTGCTTTCCTGTTTCTGCTTCTTTGCAGGTTTCGGAATGAGCCCATTTTTGCTCACTTTCTGAAACACACAGCCACAGGAAGACCTGTCCCGGACTTTTCTCTCCCAGCTGTGGCTGAAAACCAATTGTTTCGTCCTCACTCCGTGGACACTCCCCTGCAAACAGCCACTCCTTAGTCTCCTCCCAGGCCTGGGGGCTCAACAGGGCCCACCCTCCGAGGAAGACACCTTAGACCTTGGGAACGAGTTCTGGGTCATTGGGTAGGGGTTCTGAGGTCCCCGGTGTGAGAACTGGGGTCCTAGGCAGGCATGAACTCCAGGTTCTATGGACTCCTTGTCCATTAGGGAGGGGTGGGCAGAGTGAAGCTTTCTCTGCAGGACAGAGGCTAAGGCAGGGGTCCCTCTTGCTCTGGCTAATGGCAGGACTGGTAAGAACTTTTCTGGGTAAACTACCCCAGAGGACCTACAGATACACGAGGAAAAAGCCATTTGTCCCCTGGCTTGATCTCCAGTGAAGCCCACCAGCAATGTGCCTCTTCCAGTCAGTTTTTCATATAAATGAACAGCCAAGGGCCACAAAAATTTGAGAATAACCTCTGTTACCAGAAAATGGGTCCTCAGCGCAGTGTCCAGGGTCTCGGTATCTCGAGCAAAGAATTGAATGATACACACACCTAAGTGTAGAGGTGAAACCAAGAAGCAGTTTATTAAAAGGGAGTTAAGGTCAAGCAAAGAGATAGTTTATTGAAAAGGAAAGCACCCTCCAAAGAGGTGGGAGCGGGCAGAGCAGGAGTGGCTCAGGGACCTCGAATGACAAGGGGAAAGCACACTCCTGAGAGGTAGGAGCGGGCTCGAGCGGGAAATGGCTCAGGAGCCCCGATGAAGGAGGCTTTGGTAGTTTTATTTCCTTTAGCTGTAAGGGGTTATGCCCATCTGGGTGTGGGGCCTTTTGATTGATAATTTTGATTGACACAGGGCCCATTACATCACCTTTTCTAGCTGCGCATGTGCTTTCCCAGAGTTCAGTCTGTTATAATGATATTAATGAGCTTCCGGGCATATGTATGATATTATAATGATGGCATAATGAGGCCCAGGTGAAATGCAGGTCGTTGTAACCCTTACTGCGCAGGTGTTAGGGACTGGCTTACACTGGTGGGCTCCCTGTGCCTTTTGTCTTCATTGTATTTCTTAACTCTTTGTCTGGAATGTCCTCCTGTGGCTGCCTGGCTGGGGTGGGGATGACTAGTGAAAAAGAGTGCTATCAGGGTGGTGACTTCTCCAGCAGGGGGAGTCCCATGGGAGGGGCCCTGCGATCCCCCCTATTCTGTCTGCCTTCCTTACATTCTCCTGAGAGATGTGACCCCCACAAATCTCTATGGGAAGCTGAGGGACTAGAAGTCTCATCTTCTGCATCTGCTTCCTGCTGAGAATAGTCCTTGTCCCTACCTATTGGGGGGTCCACGGAGCTCTCACCCTATCTGACCTAAAAGGGGAAGGGGTCTTGAGATCCACTTGGGAGACCGTGTTGACTTCCTTAGTCAGGATGGGCTTGAAGCCTTGCTGGGGTATCACTTGTATCCCCATAGACCCTAGATGAGGAGAAATAATTCAGTTAATAGTTTTAAAAGCATTGGCTCAGGAAACAGTCTTCAGAGCTCTAGTCATTGGGTGGTTACATGATGGAAAATACATCAAGTACAAGTTTCAGGGTAATTCTCTTATGGTAGGATGTAGGGGCATTCTTATGATTCAGGCTGGGGACAGTTTATTTATTGTTCAAGGTGAGAAGCCAGGGAAAGTTGATCAAGAAGATGATTAGGACTATGGACTAGGAAAGAGGTGAAACTGAGAACTGAAGAACTAAGGAGAAGGAGTCTATAGTGGGCAGGGGGCTCCTCGTTGGGTTCATATCACCTCTACTACAAAAAAAAAAATTGAAAGAAAGAAAAGAAAAAAATTCTCAAAGAGGATAGAAAACAGTGCAATGAAATGAAAACTTTAAAGCAAATGTAATTAATATCAGGGAAATAATGGAAACAAGAATAAGATATCTTAAAAAAACAGAACAATAAAAAGTTCTTATAAATTAAAAATGTGAATATCGAAGTTAAAAATTCAGTAAAAAAGAAGGAACACATAGTTGAAGAAATCTCTCAGAAAGTATAACAACATAATCAAAGAGATTAAAAGAATCAAGAAGTTAAAAAAAAAAAAAAAAAAAAAAAAAAAAAAAAAAAAAAAAAAAAAAAAAAAAAAAAAAAAAAAAAAAAAAAAAAAAAAAAAAAAAAAAAAAAAAAAAAAAGAGGGTTAGTGGTCCAATAATCAGAGTTCTAGAAAGAGCAAGCTGAGAAAACCGTGGAGAAGAAATGATCAAAGACATGATATAAGAACATTTCCACAAATCAGAGGGCAGAATATTTAGGTTGAAAACACCAATGGAATGCCAACATGATGAATGAAAAAGAACTCACACCAGAGCACCTAATCATGAAATTTCAGCATATTGCAAATAACTAGAAGGTTCCAAATCTTCCAGAGAGAGGGAAAAGACAAGGTGACATATACAAAGTAAATAATCACCATATCACAGACCTTCTCAATGGCAACAATGCCTCAAAATTGTCAGTGACAATAATTTTCAACCTAGAATTATATATATCCTGTGTATTAGATTGTTGCAGAAATGCAACAGGTATTCATATCTGGGTACTCATGTCTCTTAGCAATGTGAGTTTGCTTCTCTTCCCATCAGGAAGTGGAATTTATTTCCCTGCTCCTTGATTCTAGGCTGGCCTTGACTTGACTTTGACCTAAACAAAAGTGGCAAAAGTGACACAGCCTCATTTCTGAGCCCAAGACTCATGAGACCCTGCCGTTTTGCTCTTGAACTCTTAGAATGCTATTGCAAGCCTGCTAATGAGAAGAAGCCAGGTCTACCTTACTGGATAGACACCACATGGAGAAGAGATGAGCCATCCCAACTGGAGCCCTCCAGACCAACCAGCATACATGATAAGACATGGACAGAGGCTATTTTAGTCCTACCAGCCCCAGTCAAGTTTCCAGATGACTACAGCTGCAGGAGTGACCCCAGCTGAACCCACCCCAAATTGCTGACCCACAGAATTGAGAGCAAATGAAGTAGTTGTTGTTTTAAGCTACTATATTTTAAGAGCTGAATAGCTTTCTTAGCCTGCTTCTTATCTACTGCAGGTTGGATTTCCAAAGGTCTCTTTTTATTTTGAATCATCTCAGTCCCTTTTAGTTCAAGCTTGCTGTGTTTTCATCAATGCAACTATCTTAATCACTTTGTGGATTTTCCATTAATCTCATTAGGGTTTACTCCCTTTCCAAACACTACATCCATATATATTTTTTCCATTTAGCCCTGTTAGGCGGCTATGGAATGACAGCCTTAAGATTCTTAGGAGCCCTTTTGCCTAAATGAGAGAATCTACTAGTGGAAGGATGGTATCAGGTTGGTGTTGCTGAGACCTTAGCTAAGTATCTTATAGCCACATTTAAAAATTGATCTTTACCAAGGTCATTTGCTAGATAGACAGACCGAGGATGAGAGATTGTTGCATTTGACAACCCAGCAAGTTTTAGTAGCCCCTCTATATTTCCTCTAAATTCTGCTTGCAAACAGAATACTTTAGTACATGCAGCTAGAAGCACCTAACAGATATTTTCAACATATTGTCTAGAGATCTCCTTAGCCAAGTCCACAAATTTATCAGATACATTTTCTGTCTTCCAAATTACTGTAGGCAATTGTTTTCCCAATTGTCTCATTGCTTCATAACACAGGTAACAAATTTCCCAATCTTCAGTAATAATTTTCTTACTAGTTTTCCCGGGCTGGACCTGGCTTATGCCCTTGGTAGTGTCAGCTCACCATTATACAATAAGAAGGTGAGAGTAGATGTTGTAAGGCTTCTTGAAGTCTAGATTCAGAAGTCACACAATGCCACTTCCAACCTACTCTATTTGTCAAGGCAAGTCCCAAAGCCATCCCGACTCCAGGAGTGGAAAAATAGACCCCACCTTCTGAGGGGGGAAGGGACATGGTCATATTACAAAATGGCGGGAATCAAAGGGGTGGGCAGAATTACTGTGACCATCTTTACCACCAAGACTACCGCGCCGAAGCTAGTGTGAGGACAGTATATAAAGGTATTAATGCTTTCAGACGTAAAAGTTCTCAGACACTTTTTTCAGGAAGCTACTGGAGTATGTATTTACAACAAATTGAGAGTACAAACCGAAAAAGAGTAAGTCAAGTGATGTAGGAACCGGGGCTCCCACACAAGAGAGAAGCCGAGGAAGTCCCCAGAGGATGGCACTGAGCGTGCGCCGTGTCACGTTGGAGCAGGAGCGTGGAGGACTCCGGGGCTAACGTCTGAGAAGGACGACTTAGGGAAAGCACAGCGCCCAGAAATTACTCGACGGAGCTGTTGCAGGAGATGAGCTCTAACCGGCTGGTCAAGAGAAAAATAAGCAACTGGAGATACTTGAGGCAAATATTGACTTCAGGGCAAACAGTTGTGTAAGAAAGGCCATGTAACCATGTGTAATACTTGGCAGAAAAGTGAACAATATTAATATAACACCATTTTAAAAATCACTGAATAAGAATCTAAGTAAAATTGTGATACACTTATATTGGAAAGATGGGGAAAGGGAAGTGATCTGTAATAAAGCTGAAGTCCTCATGTAGAATTTCCGGTCAAGATCGTGGAGTAGGTAAATGTCATGTCACCTTCTCTCATGACCACATCAAAATTGCAACTAAAATACAGAATAACCATCGCTGAGAATTGTCTGAAGTCTAGCTGAACCAAAGCCCTACAACTAAGTAAGGACATGCAGAAGAAGCCACCTCAAGACTGGTAGGAGAGGCAGAGACATGGAATGGGCTGGTCCCGTACGGGTGTGACCATTATTCAGTTGACTGAATAGTTAAATACCATTGATCCTGCAAAAAAAGGAAAAAAAATTTCTCACATAGCTTAATGGAAAGTCAGTGAACTGTCTGAAATCCATAGGTCAAAATATAGCAGTGTACTGACATTATTTAGAGATGAGTGGTGAGTGTTTCCGGAATATGAGGTGGGATGGGGGTGGGGGTTGTAAAACAGGGAGCTGATTTTTTTTGTTTTAACTTTTTATTACTCTTGATCTTCTGAACTAAGAGAAAGTATTACATTACTAAAGAATGATTTTAAAAAATAGGTTGAGAAAAAATAAATTGGCTGTTAGTAGAAAATATTATTGCTAAGAGCAGGGCAAAAGTTCTTACAAGAATTAAGGATAACTAATAGGAATAAAAATTTTAAAGGTTTCATTTTAGGTGCCAGCCACTCTTTGACGTTTTCTTTTTGCTTTCTTTTCTTTTTTTTCTTGGGTGGGTTCCCAGGCTGAGAATCGAACCCAGGCCGCGGTGCTGAGAGCGCCGAAGCCTAGCCACTACACCACCAGGGAACCAGACTATTTGAAGTTTTAAGACTAAAAATGAATAGGGCAAATCCAATCCTGAAATTCTTATCGTTTTGTAGGTAGGCATATAGGTAAGCATGCATTCACAACGCAACATGAGAAAGGACATGTAGAAAATAATTGGAGACCACAGAGGAGAGACAATCCTTGAGATGGAGTCGTAGGTGGCTCTCCAGAAGCACTGACCTCAGAAATGAGTACTGAAGGGTAAATGGGTTCAGCTGGCCAATTAGAGAGGGAAGAGAATTCCAGGTGGAGAAGCTCGCCATGAAAAGACTCAGCATGTTCGGGAAAGGGCAGTAAGTTCAGGGTGGTTTGAAGCAGGATGTGGAGTGGGGGATGACCAGAGATGAACCTGGAGTGGGAGACTGGTGCAGATCTTGGAGAATATTGTGGGTCATACTAAGGGGGTTGGCATGTCAGGATTTTACTCTAAGGTGTGACACATCAAATGTACATCTTAGAACAATCACTGGCTGTGGGGAAGCCAGTGGAAGAATACAAGATGCAAGTCTGGGGCAAGGAGACTCACTAGAAGACTAGTACAGAAAGTGAGGGCTAGACAGAGGGAAGGAGTTGAGAAATATTTTAGGGGTTGATTCGGTGATAGGTCATAGTGACCAAACGCAAGATACAGAATTCACAGATGATTCTGATGTCCCCTCATTCATCAGACATTTATTGTGTGCCCTTGCTGTGCTAGGCACTCTGCCAGGCACTAGGGGGATACAGGATTGAATACTGCATGGTCCTTGCTGGAGAGGAGCTTTCAATTTAGAGGAAACACAGAGAATAAGTTAATAGTAATTTTATTCTCAAGAGGAGGACACTGAGAGGGACTTGAGAAGAAGCTGTCAAACAAAGAGGTGAACCCAGAGCAGGTAGAACTATAGAAACTGAGGGGAAGAGAGTTTGGGGAACAAGTGGTCCATGGTGACAGATGCTGCCAAGAAATTGGGTGGCAGGCCTGAGGTGTACCCTGGATGAGGCAATTAGGATGGCATTGATGATCGCAGAACCTCAGCAAGGTTGCCCACCAGGAGGTGTGGGCCGTGGAGCAGAGGTGGTGAGGCTGCTGAGAAATGAATACAGCTCTGTGTTCAGAAAGTTGGTCAGGAAGTGAAGAAGAGACAGGCCAGTGAGAGGCAGGCTTCATGAAGATGTCACTTTTGAGATAGGGAACATTTGAGTATTTATTCTCATCAGGAGCAGCAATATAGTAACCTGTAGAACCCAGTGCGCAATGAGAATTTGGGGCCTCTTGTTACATTATTGAGAATTTTAAGACAGCAACAGCAGAACATGGAACCAGCGTGGGGCTCTTCTAAGGGCCAGGGCCAGGTGTGGCTGCACAGGAAGCCAGTCCTGATCCTCAAGGGAAGGAGCCCCCCCCCCCCCCCCCCGAAGGAAGAGCGCGTGGAGCCTGGTTCCAGAGCGGTTGGGAATGGGGGGCACTCAGGGTCCAGATGGAGGTACAGTAAGAGGAAAAACGGGGCTTTGGTCATTTCCTGAGATGGGGAAAATGGAAGATGGAGAGGAGGGGGCTGGAGGGGGAGGATTTCATACTGGAGGGATGATTTCTTTTATTGAATAGTCTGTAGGTAGAGGAAAGTGGCACAAGTTTGCAGCGGCATGAGGGACATGGGAGGCCACAGCTGAGGAGGCTGGTGGCGGGGAGGCTAAGTGGGTCATTGAGAGGGGCCCCGCTGCCAGCAGGCTCTTGGCAGATAGGGCAAGAGCAAGCTAGGGACCTGCTGGACAGGTGTGGCAGAAGGAGCGGTGTGGCGAGGAGGCTCCTGAGATGATGGGCTGGAATTCGTGGTGGGACAGCGATGAGCAGTGGGGTGCCCAGAAGGACTGAGGGCAGAGTTGGCCAGGAAAGTGGGAGGGTAGGAGGTCGGGTCAAAGGAGTAGAATTTGAGGCTTTAGTATTCTGGCCATGTGATGGTGAGGTTGATGTTGGGTCTGTCCAGAGAACTCATTAAAAGAGTTAAGTAGCAAAAGTAAGGAGAGATAAAAATCCTGCTGGAATGTGCAAAAGTGTCATGGATAACTGTTACTTGAGGACCAAGTACAAGTGTGCATGTGTGACAGACAGTCCATGGAGAGGGTCTGGGTGTTCTTGCCCTTGAAACCAGAAGGGAGAGAGACACATTGTAGAGCCACTTTGTGAGAACGCAGATGTTAAGAGCGATTGGGTATTACCCGTGCGGCCTCTATGAGGGCTGATGAACCACAAACTTGGACGTAGTCTGGACTGGAGAGAACTGTGAGTTTTTATTGGAAACGAAGGGGGTCGCCCGCGAGTAGAGTAGCGCGGAGAGCGGTGCAAGGCTGAGGGAAATCTCGTTGCTCACGCCTGGCTGGGGCTGGCAGGCTGCAAACCTTCCCTCCCAGCTTACAGCGGGTTCCTCGCTCTCGGCCGCCCCTCCGAGGTTCGGTGACCTCTCCGGAGGCGGCCCCGGGGCTTCGTACGGTCCAGTTAGGGTTTTCGGAGACCTAACTGATCCCGAGGCCGCGGTGACAGAGGTCAACCAGCATCCACCAGGCGCTCCGGGTGCCAGGCCTGGTGCTGGGGTGCCCGAGCGCAGCCTCGTATCTCCCAGGCCTCTCGTCCGGGACCCCCTGGGCCTGTCTCTTAAGAAGAGCTGCTGGGGTTCCCCGGCGCACTCTCCTCCTTCTTAGCTTCCTTCTCCCCAAAGGAAACCTCGCCCGGGCTCCAGGTGCTGCCCATACCCTGCTTGCTGCCGCGGGGGCGGGCTCCCTCACCCCCTGGTGCCCGGCCGGGGTTTCCCGAATCCGGGCAGCAGGAGCGCGCTGCCGCTGCCTTCGTCTGGAAAGGGTTAAGCCCTCTCCCAGATGGGTAGGAAGGCAAAGGGCAGCCACGTACCCCGACCCCCCTGATCCCGGTTCCCGGAGCTCCGAGCAGTGCAGCACCGCCGGGGCGCCCCGGGCCGCGTGGCGCACGTGCAGCCGGCGGCCCGAGTGGCGTCCGCGCAGCCGGAGTCGGCGCTCCAGAGGTGGGGGCGGTGTCCCCGCCCCGCCGACACCACCCGCAGGCTTGGCGCAGGGCTGCATTTGCCGCGCGAGCCGTTCTCCCCTTCCAGTTCGTGGCGGCGGGTCGGGTCGGTGGGGGCAGCCGGGCCTGACTCCAGGGGGACGGAGAAGAGGAGGAGCCGGGGCAGGAGGGGATGGAGGGCGCCCGCCGGCCCCGCCTCGGCCCCGCCCCCCCGCGGCCGTAGCCCGGGCTGCAGCAGGGCGCGCCGGAGCCTGCGAGCCCGCGAGCCAGTGAGCGGCTGCCGCGGCCTCCTCGGCTCGCAGTGACCCCCGCGCCCCGGCCCGCGGACCCGCCGATCCCGGGGCTCGCGCCCCCCGGAGCAGGGATGCATCATGGCCACGCTGGCTTGCCGGGTGCAGTTCTTGGACGACACAGACCCTTTCAACAGCACCAACTTCCCCGAGCCCAGCCGGCCGCCGCTGTTCACGTTCCGCGAGGACCTCGCGCTCGGCACCCAGCTGGCCGGGGTCCACCGCCTGCTGCGGGCGCCGCACAAGGTACGGCCGGGCGGGGCGGGCTGGGCCTCCTGGACGCGCCTCCTGCTGTGGGTCGCGCTGGGGGGAGGGGGCGCCGCAGGCGGGGCGTGGCCCCCTGCGACAAGCTCCCAAGGGCAGACCTCCCCGCTCCCCGTGAGGCAGAGGGGCTCCGGGCAGCCGGCGGCTGGTGCGGGATTTCCCGGGCGGGCGAGGAGGACAGCCCCGCGCTCCGTCCCGGAGCTGGGGGCGGGCGGGGCAGAGCAGGTGCCGCGCCGGCCGGAGGCGGGATGGAAGAGGTTCCCCGGCACCGCGCCGTTAGCTCGGCCGGGTGGGCGGGGTGGGGCTCGGACGCCGGCGGTCGGCCCCGGCGCCTCGGCGGGTGCTGAGCGGGGCGCGGAAAGAGCCGGGACCGAGGGCACTCAGGTCCCTCAGAGGACAGTCCTGAGCGACGCTCGGGGCAAAACCTCAGGCCTCTGGGGCAGCTCCGGGCAGCCGCGCGACGCTCGCGGTAAAGCGCGCTTCCCCGGGAACACCGCCTAGGACTGCCCAGGCACTGTGATAGCGCTCGGGGTAGCCCCTTTTTCTCAGGAGAAGCAGGTGGCCTTGGGACCCTTGGAGGAGCAGTCTCTGCGGGAGTAGGGGCGGGGGCGCGGAGGGTCGGCGCGCGCACAATGCCTGAGCCTCGCAGCCTGAAGTGAGTGTCCCCTGGGAAGAATGGCTTCTCAGTCCACCCGACAGAGTTTTCTTTTTAACCCTTTGCAGGAGGACAGGCTTCTTGCAAAGTACGTGTTGTAAAGGGCCGGGCATTGAGAGCTCACCGTTTACCTACCCACGAGAGCTCTTCCTCCCACTTAAACAGATCGGCGGCAGCTTGATGAATCACTTCCCTGGCCCTTTTTTTTTTTTTTTTTTTTGCTTAGGGTATATATCCAAGCGCGGAGATGATTTATTATTTGAGGATCAACATTGACAAGTATTTGGAAGAGAGAACCCTTGATGCCAAAAAGAACAAAATTGATTCCAAAACATTCTTTAGATATCTGTATGGTGTGCACCTGCCTTGGAGGAAGAGGGGGAGGTTGTGTGAGGAAGCCTATGAACTTGGGTAGTAAGATCTTTCTCCCTCTATTAGCAGTGTATCCGTGCTTTCCCCTACTTACTGCTTAATTAGTAACCTGTTTTCAGGAATGGGGAATGGGGCAGTTCTAGCTCATTCTGTCCCTGTTGATGCAGGGTGAGTACAGTCACTGTTCCTGGGCCATACAGGTAGGTTGGCCTGGGAGATAGATGGAGGGACAGAATGATGTATTGTAGCACTTTTATGAGTTACTTGGTTTTTCTCAATCAGTGGATGGAGCTAGAAGTTTTTGAAGGGCTTCTTCAGCCTCATATTCCATCCATTATGGTCTCTGATTACAGTGCTCTTTTATTGAAACCACAGAAGACATAATTGTGGCCCTGTGACCTTGAAGTGGTTTCCTTGGATTTCAAACTCCATATACTCATTTATGGTTGACCTTTCAAGCTGGAAGTTGAAATACATTTTTATGTTTCCATAGAATAACCTCGTAGTTTTGACCCAGTGTTCCTGGTCAGGTAGGAGGAAATCTCATCCACTCTCTACCCACACTAGAAGCCACCACACGGCAGTGGCACCAGCTCACAGAACTTTCTAAGGTGTCCCTTGTGGAATAAACAAAACCAGAAGATATTCCACAGAGACCCTTGACCCCTTGTCTTGCGGGCCAGCCAGCCTTAGTCTTAGAGTTTTTTGCCCAAAGACCCCTGCAATGTATTCAGATGTTTGGCAGCTGTTTTTGTTGTGAGTTTTTTTTTTTTTTTGCTTTTTGGTATGTGGGTAGCTCCCTGACTGGGAAACGAACCCAGGCCGCAGCACCGACAGCGCCAGCGCCGAAGCCTTAAACCACTACACCACCAGGGAACTCCGTGAATTTGTTTACATTTAGAGCAGAGTAAGTGGCAGATTCTGTTAGCCAGAGTTCTGTAAAGCAGAAATCAGGGCATTTGTGTGCCTAGGTGCACTTTCATCTTTTAAACTGCTGGTCAATTTCTAACAGGGATTCTTGAAATTGGATGATCCACCTGTGATAGAAAGAGCTAACACGTTTTGAGTACGTGACATGTAGGTGCGAGCTCTACCAGGAATGTCAGTGCATAATCTCATTTAATACTGCACATGTCTGTAAAGTGGAGACTTTTACTATCCCTATTTTACTGATGAGGAAACTGAGGCAGAGAAGTGATTAAGCAGCCTAGTTTCTCTGCTAGGAATGAGGAGCTGAGCTTCAAACCAGGTCTGTGGGACTTGAGATCCCAGTGCTGTTCTGCTCCCTGGACCAGCTGGGTGGCTGTGGGCAGAAGCCACATGATCTGGAGTTTCTGTTCCATTACCTTGAGGAGTTCACCAAATCACCTTGCTGTGCCAGGTACTTTTTGGCCTGGGGCAGGTGAATGTTATAAGCATGAGTAACAGTGTCGAGGCAGAGTTCCTGGCCTGGTAGAATTCCCATTCAGAGGTGGGAATAAACAGTTACCAACCAAGCCTGCTGTGAATTAGCTAATGACGAGGGAGTGGGCAAGCTGTCACCCCAGGACCTGGCCATGGGTAAGGCTTCCCAGGGTCACAGGGAAAGCTACTCCCAGGTCCTCTTGAACCCAACCTGGGCAAGAGGAGGAGTTCCTGGGGATAGGGGCATTCTGGGTGGTGGAAAGAGAGAAGCATGACTGTGAAACTTGCAGATGCTTGCAGTGTTCCCAGCCAGCCTGCACATTCAAGTCCCCGGGGAGTAGAACTTTACTTGGAGTAGATTGCACACACACAGAAGTGAGCAGGGCATTAGTGAGCAGTTGGAGGAATTCCCACTAAGTGAACACACCTGTGTAACCAGCCCCTGCGAGGCCTCACCAGGGGGTTCTAATTTGTAATGATCATTAGAGATTTTCCTGTGCTGTGATCCTCTGAACTGGATAACCTCTCAGATCCCTCCAGCCGAAACTTGAATCTATGCATCTTTTCTTAACCTGATGATACATTAATTTAGCTCATGTTTGCTGACTCCATTAGAAGTTAGCTTTAATTAAATCATTGTGTTGGACAAAAACAGTGTATTGCCCTTATTATGTTGTTATCTTCTCTTTTTCAAACTACTAGATTAGAAAAACAAAACAAAACTTCCAGATATTCAAGTAGTTCCAGAGAAGAGGATTAATAAATGATAAGTTTGATAACAAAAAAGGTTAAAACAGGTGCGTATTCTTACTGGGGAGATGTTCATTTTGATGGTTATATGTTTTATCTGGACTAGGTGTGGCCTTTTTGTTTTCAAATGCTGTATAAACAGCTGCTTATTTATGATGTAGTGTTTTAAATAGAAAAAAATTGTAATTATAGGACTTCTAATGTGGAAAATACTATAGAGTAGAATTAATAGAATCATAGACCTTTAAATGTGTTTGGATTGATTGACACTAAAGGCCAAGGCTCTAAAGGTTTCGTGTTCCTTTTTGATAAAACTGGAATTGTAGATGTTTTTTAGTATTGGGAACACTTTGTTTTGCTTTTTATCAAGTACAATTATTTACCACGTGATAGCTAACATTACAAGAGACTAAGATGGGTTTTTTATATTTTACTGTTTCCTCATTCACATTGAGTCCAGTTTTAATTTGTCCAAATAAAGATTCTTTTCACCCTATAACTTAATTCATTGTCCTCTTACATCAGAAGTCATTTTGAATTCTTTTTTTATTGTTAAATTTATTCGGGTGACATTGGCTAGTAAAAATGTGGAATTGTAGAATATTTTTACAAAAAAAATGATCACTAGCTTATGTGTCAGAATGGCAATAGTGACTCGTAATTTAATTCAGGAAATGTTTTGGTGCCCGATGTGGACAAGAGCATGGAGTAATAACAACTGAGTCTTAGACTCTGGCTTGAGCCAAGCACCATCCTAGGTACATATCATCTCACCATGTCCATGACCTCCCCATGGGTCAGGTACTGGTACTGTTGCATCTCACAGCAGGAGAGACCCAGAGCAGAAGGAAGTCAGCTGATCCTGTGAGTGGGAAGTTCCAGACTTGGCATTTGATACCAGGTCTGAATTCTTCATGACTCCACTTGTACAGCTTGAATGTCCTCCTTCCAGGCAGCCGGTCCACATCCCAGAGTTCCATCGTCTGACTGGATTAGCCTTAACTATCCCATGTTCATTCCTTTCTCATTACCTTTGTCTTTGGACCCTGCTGCCTCAGCTATCCCATCTGTAAAATGGCTCATCGCAGTAAGGATTAGAGTCTTGGTCCTTTGAGTGTGGCCTGGGCATCATCTGGACTCTTATCAGAAATGTACTCAGGGCTCCCTCCTCCCCTGCTGAATCGGAATGTGCTTTTTCCCCAAGGGGCTTTGGTGATTCCTGGGCATGCTACAGTGTGAACATCTTGGATTTGAGGTCATTCAGCTCAGGCTTTCAGGGGTTGTCACTGTCTTCCCTGTTCAAAGATAATTTCCTTGAGGGTGAAGACCTGGGTGTCAAATTCTTCAGTGTTTTCCTGGAAGCTGAGCAGGGCTAAGATGGAGTGTGCACTAAGTTGATTGATCTGTGTTAGTTTTAGAACACAAATCCACCGGTATTATTACTCTAATGAATTTCTACCTTAATCCTCTTAAGGGACACATCTGTTAGCTACATTACATTAAGATTTTTAAAAGATGAAATCATTAGTAAAGTTGGCAAATGTGTTGTGTCACATAGCATCTTTGGACAAAACTGTTTAAGAATGTCATAAGAACTGCTAACAGCGTCCCTGTGCAGCTGAATTGAATCTGACTCCGCCGTAATTAGCTCAGTTGGTTGGAGCTGTGCTACTGAGATCAGGATCATGGGATTGAACCCTTTAGGGGTCAGTTGGCTTTGCTTCGTGCACAGCCACAGACCGCACTGGTAACCCAGCCAGATGTCCAGCAGGTGCTGTGGCTCCCTGAGAGGATTTAGGTTGCACATCACTGGTAGAAATCTTTGGAGGAAAAGGGCTAACATGCTGAGTTTGTGCTGGCCACTGTACTGCAGGCCTCCACACATAACCCCCTTTATCCTCACAACAACTCTAGCAGATACACTGGTATCCCCAGTTAACAGATGAGAAAACTGAGAGAGGGTAAGCAGGTTATCTGAGGCCACACTGCTTTTGAGTGAAGGAGCTGGAACTTAAAGTCTTGTTTTCACTCCAAAGCCTGTGGCCAACTGTGTCCCATTATTAGAAAACGAGCAGAGCACATGCTGTCTTGCAGGGGAGGTGAGTGGAGGGGGAGGGGGCTGACTGCATTGCCTTTACAGGAGGCTGTGTGTCACAAGGCTGTGACTTCAGTGCTTGTGCTCTGCTCAGTCTTTCCAGTGTTGAAGTTCTTTGAGTCTGTGCCTTTTGTCCTCAGAGTGCAGCCTGTGTCCCTCCAGAAACCAGCAGGACTGCCTTTGCTTTTTCCCTCCGGACTCTGACACCTTAGCTCTTAATGGTGACAGATTTAAAACTGACTAGCCTGCTGAGGCCAACTCAGGAACACCCCTCCCGTAGCCTCCTCTCTCCTCCACGGTTTGTTTCCCTGTAAAGATGAAGCTTCGGAATGCTTGGGAACTTTTCTGGCTGCGGAGGGAAGACAGTCACCACTCCTGACAGCCGACCCACCTCACCTCCGGGTGAAGCCTCCTGGTCTGCGGCTGGCTGAGGACCGCGCCTGGTCCAATCCTGGTTTTCTGATCGCCCCAGCTGGTCCCTCTTCGGTGGGACATTTTCAGAGTCTTGGGTTTGTCAGCATCTGCTCTGTCAGAGACAACCAGACTGCTTTTTGTTTTCCTTTTTTTTTTTTTTTTAAGCAATTTTATCGGGAAGTGTTCCTGTGCCTTGTTCTGAACTAAGTAAGAAAGAATGGGAAATGAAGTCACCATGAACGTTCAGCCTCACCACAGGGATATAATCAGCAAAATCGATTGTGGGAAGTTACTGTTTCTCCAACAAATAAATTGCTAAGACAAAAGAGGTGGAAGGAAGCCTTAGATTAAAAGAGATTTAAGAGATCTATCAGAAAAAAAAATACACACACACACACACACACATACACACACACACACACACACACACACACACACACACACACACAGGTCTATCACCTGACTGCAATGTGTGGCTCTGACTGGATACTGAGTCAAACACACACATTCTAAATAAATATTTGAGATCATTAGAAAAGCTTGCATAGTGACCCTTTGCTATTAAAAATTATTGATGTTAAACTAATAAAGGCATTTGATAATAAAAACTATTAAACTGTGATAATGGTTTCTAAATCAGTGTAGGGCCAAGTTGTGAAGCCCAGTCTGACCTTCCTGTTCACATGCAGCTGGTGTCATGGCTGAGAGTGATATTAGATTTCTGGGAATACCTCCAGGAGGTATTCACAGAAGGTGTTAAAACCCTCAGGGAATTATATGTATGTATTCCATTGCCTCTCCCTATTTTGAGAGACAAAATCATGACTATACTTTAAAGGTCGATGTAAAGTGACAATGATGGTATTTCATGCATATAAGTAACAATATTATATTAGTAGGAGGAAGAGACATTTCATTAGTTGTTAATGCTTTGAGAAAACAGAGGCACTCATGCTGTGGATAGGATAGACAGTGACCCCACCTTTCTCTAGAGACTTGACAACACACACAAATCATAAAAATGATTATTTTTTGACCCAGTGATGACAGTTACATGGATTATTTGAAGGTATAAATAAAAATGATATAAAAGTGCTACATATATAAAGATATTTGAGGATTGTTTTAATAATGAAAAGCTAAAAAACTCAATGTCTAACGACAAAGGAGATACTAAGTATATTATATTTGTTTACGGATAGCATATTGGGTAGCTATTAAAACAACTCACATCTTAGTCCACTTGGAATTCTGTATGTAACAAAATGCCATAGACTGGGGGGCTTAAATGACAGACATTTATTTCTACAGTTCTGGAGGCTGTGAAGTCCAAGGTCACGGGGCCATCAGACTCTTGGTGAGGTCCTTCTTTCAGGCTTGCAGATGGCTGTATTCTCATGTGGCAGAGAAAGGAATCTCTGGCATCTCTTTCTCTTCTTATTAGGGCACTAATTCTGTCATGGGGGCCCCACCTTCATGACTTCATCTAAATGTAATCACCTACCTCCTCATACCATTGCATTGAGGGTTAGGGATTTGACATATGGATTTTTGGGGTGGAAGCAAACAGTCTATAACAACCCACATGAATCACAAAATTTTATATGTAGAAATGTATATAAGACATGTCAAAAATTGATGAGTAACTTCCTTCTCCCAGGCCTGCTCATTCCCTTTTTCATTGTATTCATTTAGAAACACACTACGAGAACTGTGGGTCAGCCTTGATTCCTGTGCCCCCATCCCATCCCCTTCTTTCTGTTCCCAAGTCCCTCATCTCTCATGTGGACTCCTGACTCTGGATAACAGCTCTCTGATTCAACCCTCAACCGACTTTCCTTCTTCACTTTGAAGGTTCCCCACAGGGTAAAATCCCAACCCTTCATGAGAACGCAGTGCTCTCTGTGACCTGGCCTCTTGTCTGCCATTCCCATGTTATTCTGACTGGCTTTACCTCCCTACCTCTCCCAAATCTGGCTGTGCTAAAATGCTTGCAATTCTTCCAACAGGCTGCTCTTGATGGTTGGTCAAGCTCTTACCTCTACCTGGACTGCCCCTTTAGGCCTCCAGCCTGGGCCCAGTCTGTGTCTAAAGGTCACCTCTGCTGAGCTTTCCTGGGTTTCCTTGTGACCTACGTGGGCTGTACCCCCTCTCACCCATGACACTCTGGTTCTTATTTCATTCCATGTCACCATCTCCCTGCCAGGCATAAGCTCCCGTAGCAGGCAATGCTTTTCAACTTTCCTTTTGGTTTAGAGTTCCTAGTACAGTGCCTGGCACATGATAAGCCCTAATAAATAATTTAGGCGTAGTCTAAAGACTGTTAAGTGGAATCAGTGCAGGACATATTTATAAACACGATAATTGCATACCCTAACCCTCCGAGAGTTGATAACCCCAAACGTTTGTCAGATCCCTAATCCGTAGACATGATTTGGATGTTATAATTTCCCCCCCAAACAGCAAACGAGTGAGGTGGAACCAGCTCTTTAACGTGTCCAAGCCTTGCTTCTGGCCTTTTCTGCACTAGGTCCTTGCCAGATCCTCCGACAGGAAGCCTCGTGGTAAGAGAAGGCCCACCGTCCTGTCAGTGTCGTTTCCTGTTGAGTGTGGAGGTGGGTACACAACCCCCTGGGGTTGCGAGGCCTCCTCTCAGGCCAGACTTGAGGCCCACAGTGCAAGGTGGGGGTGCACCGCCATGTGAACCAGGGGCTCCACTTGCCTTATCGTTCCTGAGACGCCTGCTCTGCCTCGTTTACTGTTCCTGTCCATGATGAGCCGCAGGGAGGGACAGGGTCCTTGAGGCTGGCGTGGCAGCAGCATCTGTGATTAGTGGGAAACACAAGAGAGGATGGATCCGGGGGACTGGAATGGCGCCTGCAGAGGCCGGCTGTGCTTTCTACACGAGGAGATTCAGCCCTTCGCCAACCTCAGAGGCCCAGGGTGGATTTTATTTCAGGTGACAGCACTCACCTGAGAGAGATGGTTATCCCTTCACCATATCAGATCATAGCTTCAGGCAGTGAGAGTGCTCAGGCTGGCTCCTGGTCTCAGCCTCCACAGACACCCCCGCCCCCTCCGGCCTCTGCAGCCCAGAGGTGGGAGAGGTTATCACCCTGGGGATCCTCCAGCACCGTGTGTCTGGGGGTAGGGAAAGGAGAGCTATTGGGTACCCTGTCCAGAACAATAGTCAAGGATATGAGTGGTTTTTGGTTCCCAGAACTGGGTGCATTTTTGCGGACAGTGATTCATCACTGAAAATGCCAGGAACAGAGCCCCGGCGTGTCTGTGCCGTTTACGAGGCACCCGGGACACAGGTTCCCTGGCTGCTCCTCACACAGCCCTGAAAGGGGGCAAATGTGGCATTTTCGGCCCCCTCTCCAAGAGGGGAAAACTAAACCTGGGTTGGTTTCATGATTGCTGCACAGTAGCTGCCCCGGAGAGGGTACCAGGGCGAGAACTCAGGCACACACCCTCCGACCCCCAGGCCCCCGCTCTGTCCCGCCAGGCTCCCTGCCTCGGTCTGTCCGAAATGAGCCCAGGGAATGTGCACTGACTCCCGGGGAAGTCTGTAGAGGGAATGCCGTCAGGGGACAGTTAGGCTGAGGGTGTGACTGACACATGTAACCGCGTAGTGATGACTTTTATGAGGGCTGGGCAGCAGAGTGGGAAGCTTAATTTCTGTCAATGCCACTGACCCCAGGATGTGAAAACCATCATGTTATGATTCGTTGGGAAGTAAGTCATAGTGAAGTATAGTAACAACTGGAGGCAGCGTAAGACTCCTGTCTAAGTGTGAGATAGGCAGGCCGGGCTGTGGAAATGTCAGACGTGGGGAAAGGCCACGTGGACTCCATGGTCCTAAAAGCCTCTTGGAATGAGTGGGTGGGTTTGAGTGGGGGGGGGGTGGGGGGGTGATCGCCACCCCCCCATCCCCCCAGCAGTGAGTCTGAGGGCTGGGCTGGTACACCAGGCTGTTATCAATGAGCACCAAACTATGTCAGAGGTTACTTCCATTCCTTGTCCTGGAAACATAAGGGGAAAAGGAAAGGGAGGGGAGAGGAAAACAGGAATGCAGGAAGGAAGTGTTTCCGAAGAAAAGGCAAAGAAGAAAGGAGAGGCACGGACAGGTCGTCACTGAAAAGCCACCGCTAAAGAATGCACGGGAGGAGGAGGAGGGTCTGGGACCAGTGGCGGCGTGGGCCTGGCCTGGGCCTGGAGGGCAGGGTCTCCCGCTGTCCATGGCCCCGGGTCACTGCTGATTCCCCGTAAGTCGAGGTGTCAGCCAACGAGGGCTTAAGATGTGACGCTTTCCAGGTATTCCTTCCTTCTCTTTCAGACGTTTATGGGGTGTCTGCTTCAGGGTCAGACTCTGGTGGGGCCAGCCCAGTGACCAAAATAGAAGAACCCAAGGGTGGGCAGAGTGGCAGTGGGTTCCAGCCCCAGTCTAGCCTGTGCACTCAACAGCCCTTGTCCTACAACCTTTGACAGACAGCATCTCCCTTTTGGGGCTTGTAGAAAAACACAAGGAAGGATCCTACCATGACACCTTGTGGGGATCTGCCACTCGGCCCACGTGGCCTCCACCCCAGCAGGCATCGGCAGGCTGTGCTCCTGCTCGCCCACACCTCCTCTTGGCTGCCACACCTGGGACTGCAGAGACAGAGCAGGACCCTCAGGTGCAGCCTCAGCACCTGCCTGTTTGCCTGCACCCGTGTGCCCTTCCTCACTGACGGGGGGCAGGTGTGTCCCTTCTCCTCGCCATGACCAGGCCCCCGTTCACGATACCTTCAGCATCTATTTTCCTCTGTAATGTGTCCTTTAGCATGGAGATGGACCCCAGCCTCTTTCACCCAGAAAATCCCTCCTCGCTGGCCCCCCGAGCCAGCCCTCTTCCTCTGCCTTCACCCCCGAGTGTCTTAGACTCTGTCTAAGCTCCAGTGTCTCCCCTCACTTGGCTTCCTCTTCCCAGCACCGCGGTGAAACTGCTTTGGCTAAGGCGCTTGTCTCATGCAGTAGACGCTGTCCCCTCGATTCATTTAATCTAGCAGCACCTGCCGTTTCTGGCCGTGCCCTCTGAGGAATGCTGGCTGTTCTAAGTTGGAAGGTGGGGGAGAGGCTCACCTGGCCTCTCTGTTGCTGCTCAGCCTTCCTGCTCCCTCCTGTCCTTTGAATGTCGGCCTTCCTCAGGCTCTGTCCTGTGACCGTGCCTTCTCCTAGCCCTTGACCTCCTTTCCTGGTGGCTTCAATGGCTTTCCCATGACCCAGTGCGCTCTCTGGTCCCAAGTCCCACTCTCCAGCTGTCCCCTGGACCGCTCCTCTTGGCGGTCCCACAGAGGGAGAACACGCACTGTGCCTAGATAGGATCTTGTTACCTCCCCGCAGACCCGTGCTGCCTCAGGAAGGAATGTCACCGTCCAGCCTGCTGACCGCACCAGGAACCTTTGCCTGGCTTTGAACCCCCCACCCTACCCCACCTCTCCCATTCTGGTGGTTCTGCTGCCTCTGGCCACTGCTGTCTCCATTCCAAGTGTAGTCCTTGGTGTAAAGCAAGTGCTCAGTAACTGATGAAATGAATGAAAAGTCAATAAGATAACATATGAGAAAGTGTCTGTTACGTGGGAATTGTGCAAAAAAATATGCCTCTCTTGGTTATTCATGTCTGTAAACAAGTCACTCTAAAGCATACTTGCTTAAAGCACTTTTATTGTCTTGCACGGTTTCCTTGGGCCAGGAATTTGGGAGTAGCTCGTGGTGGTTCTGGCTCAGAGTCTCTCAGGTTGCAACCAGATCATGGTCGGGCTCAAGATCATCTCAGAGGCTTCTTCAGTCACAGGTCTGGTGTCTGGGCTGGGCGGGTGCCAATAGCTGGGAGCTCCTCTGCATGTCTCTTTATCGCTCTGTGTTCTCTCTACAAGGTCTCTTTAGTATGGTGGCCTTCGGGTAGCAGGGCTCCAAACAGAGAGGGCCAGGGGGACGCTGGATCACTTTTTGTAACCATCACTCTCACTGCCCTCTACTTGTTAGAAGCAAATTAGTTACCAAGGCTGTAAAATCCACTTTTGGGTGTTCAATCCTATGAGCTTCAACACATGCATTGATTCTTATAACTGCAGTAAGTCCTCACTTGATGTCTTTGATAGGTTCTTGGAAACTGCCACTTGAAGCAAAATGTCCTACAATGAAACCAATTTTTGCCATAGGTTAATTGATATTAACAGGAGTTAAGCTCCTACGGCAGATTTCTGATCACAAAAATACATCACCGAACTTCTAAGTAAAGATCCCAGGCACTTCTAATACTAAACATTGAAATAAATGTGAGCTCGTAGACATCCATTTAAGACAGATTACTAAAAACAAGTCGGAAGAATTCTTTTCCCGCCCACCCATTCCAGGTCAGGATTGCGGGTGGCCACAGCCGAGCCCAGCAGCTGGCCTGGGGTACCAGCTGGGAACCAGCATGGGCCGGACGCCCTTCCACCACAGGGCGCATTCACACCCCCCACACCCGCAGACCCGGACAGTGTATGAGTAGACATGCCAGCTGACCCAGTGTGCACAGTGCTGGGACGTGGGGGGAAACGGGAGTCCCAGAGGAACCCCGCACCGAAGTGGGGGGAGTGTGCAAACTCCACACAGATAGTGGCCCCGGCCCAGAATTGGTGTTTTTTTGTTCTCCTTAACATTGTAATGAAAGGACATGGAATGGAAATAGGTTCTTCCAGGACCTGCTGTACTCGGGATACAGAACAATTCCAGCAACCTAAAGAATTCCCTCGGGCTACCCCTTTGTAGCGAGACATTCCCTGGCAACCAGGGATCTGTTCTCTCTCCCTGTAGTTTTGCTTGTTTGAGAATGCCGGGTTAATGGAATCATTCAGTATGTAATCTTTAGAGACTGGCTTCTTTCACTCTACATAATACCCTTGAGACCCTTCTCCGTGGCTGCACGCCTCAGTGGTTCATCCCTTTTTAGTGCCCAGTGGCGTTTTATTCTGTGGGCGAACCAGTTGGTTTGTCCGTCCGCTTGTCGGAGGGCATTGGTGGTGTTTCTGGTTTCGGGTGATTACAAATAAAGCTTCTACAAACACTGGGTCCGCATCTCTTAGCCACGATGTCATACCCTTTTCTGCCACACACATTTGTGTAGAGATTTTGGGTGAACATAAGTTTTCGTTTTTCTAGGATAAATACCTAGAAGTGAGATTGCTTTCTGGCAGAGAATCCCCTGGCTTCTCTCCTTAGCCGGACTGTCAGGAGGTTTTTATTTATTAGGCAAATTACCCTGTGTCAGAAGAATTTGTTATTGGAGGCTTTGGACTTCAGAGTATAAGTACCCTTTAAAACATTGCCCACAGAATAGACCATTCATTTAAAAAATCATTGTTTATAGTTATTTGACTGTCGTTTGTTCTTGAGCCTTCAGAGGCCCTGTGGGAGATGAATTGGGAGGTGAAGCCCTGGTGTCCCCTGCAGCCAGGTCACCCGGAGCTCTGACGTCACCGAGCACGCCGTCTGAGCCCTCATTCCCCAGCTTTGCAAAAGGACAACACCTGTGACAGCAGTGTGGGAATCATTCTTCAAAGCCTGCGGAGCCCAGATCACCAGACATTCTGTCAGTTGGCCGAATACCATAAATAAATGAAGCAGCAGGCAGCACCGGAGGTTGTTAGCGTATGAAAAACACTTTGATCACTGAGCAGAGAGACGAAGTACGCAGCCGGAGGGCTGGGGTTCTCTTCCTGCCTCAAGTCAGAGACCCGGTCTGAAGGAGGCAGGGTGGGAGCAATGGGACGGGGTGAAATATTTAAGAAGTTCGGAGGCTCTAATACTAAAGGTCCGGTTTTTGAATGAGTTTCACCTTCCCTTTATGGAGGGAAAGCTCAGTGTCCACAAGTGCCAGGGCCCTCGGTGGAAGACCCCTTTTTCAGGGCTTCTTGCCCATTCCCTCTGTGCTGGGCTGAATGAAATTCCCAGCACGGGTACCTGCCTGACGTGCGCAAGCCGAGCCCGCCTTTTGCTCTCCTTTCTGTTCTGCAGGATCATCTGAGAATACTCACTTTCCCTAAGATATTATAGTTCATAAATTAGGCCAAGGGTTGAAAGAAGGGGAGATCTGCTCGGCGTTCCAAGTACCTTTAAAAACGGAGGCTGTCGGTATGTGTGATCTCACGACGCCCGCAGGTCTTACTCCCAGCCTGCGTCGGTGTGAGCTCTGGCCCTTCGTTAGGGTCCCTGCGGTGGACTTGGAAATCCCAGAAGAACAAGGCATGGGCCCTGTTGCCAAGAAGTCATAGGTCATGATGGTGACACGTGGCCTGATATCCTAACCATAGGTGCCACTTTACTTTTATGAAAAATGCATTCAGAGTTCCAGACACAGACAACTGTGTCTCAGTGAACTTGCAAGTTGGGGACTGTACTTACGCAGGAAGTTGTGACTGGCCTGTGTTCTGTTGAGTTGCATTAGACACTTTGATTTGTGTCAAGCTGTTTAGGACAGTGCCCCTGATCTGCCTCCCTGGGAAGTGTCTGTCTGTCTGTCTCTGTCTGTCTGTCTGTCTCTGTTTTTCCTGGTCTCTGCTTATCTCCTTGGCCACTCAGGAGCTCTGTATTCCAGATTTTGCTACCTGTGACCAAAGTCTTTCTCCTCTGAAATGTCAACCTAATTCTGAGCCTCTGGGGTCTTTTGTTCACCCAGTGTGCAGAAGCTTTCCCCAGGTCCTCTTAGAGATGAAAGTTGGGGGCTCTTAGAGACGGGATGTGAGGGTTAGTGGAGCTGGGGCCTCTGGCGCATCCTGAGGTTTTGAACTTCGCTTGTGTCAGTAGTTTGTGAACAGCCCTTTGGTTAAAGGCCCAGCCTCATGTCAGCGGTGAGGGAGGATTTACATGAAAGCCCAGAACCTATCTGTGCTAACATGTGCACCTCATTAGTTCCTGCCTTGCGCCTGGCCTGGAGAGGCCCCCCCGCATCTGTGGTGTCCCAGCAAACACCGGCAGTGCTCAGCCAGGCAAATTCTCCATCATGTCTGCCATCACCCTGTCTTTTGGTAGCATGATTTTCGTTTCCTGATTTGGGGGTGTGTGTGTCCCTGCCTCCTCCTTGCTGCACTGGCCTCCGATGCTGTGACTTCTCAGGCCCTGAAGTAGCAGCCCTCTGCTTACTGTGGCTGCACACACTGGGCTGCTGGGGGGATGGCCAGGAGACACAAGAGCTAATCCTAGGCTGAGGAGCGGGAAGGCAGAGGAGGGGCTGCGTCCAGGCTGAGGGTTCTTTGTGTCTCAGGGCTCTGGTGTCTTTAAGCCTCTTTTCTTCCCCCACTCTCTTGGGAGCCATTGCTTTCATTTTGCTAAAGATCCTCGGCCTGCCTGGTTCCTGACGTGGAGCATGCCAGCTCCATTAAATTAACATGTGCAGTTCTGCAAAGTCTAAGCAGTTTAAATTTCATTATTCTGGGCGGTGTGTGTCTGGCGGCTGGCGTTTGCCAAAGCAGGAGGCATCTGCGAGGGGGCAAAGACAGGCTTTCCCCGTTGCGCACCCACGACCACACTTTGCTTGTGCTTCCTTGCACACGTGGGAAAGGATGGGCACTCCTCAAAAGGACTCTGCTGTTGTTAAGTTGTTCTCCTGCAAAAATGGAATTGCACTAATTCTCCCACGTGGGTCACTGGGGGTGAAAACCCATGTGACAGGGAGAGGGTTGCTGTTTACCCTGTTAGAGCTGTCTGTGCATATTTCACAGTGTATTTAGGTCATGCTGTCTGTCAATCATTGCTGATTGATGGGCTTTAGGTGTCAGTAGTGTTTTAATAGTTTCTGATCAGTTTACACAAGGCTCAGAGGAATCAGTGGGTTGAGGATGAGCCAATTAGGCAAACTGCACTGTCTCAGCTCAACATCGGACCATACTGTAACCCGGTTCCTGCAGAACTGAAGAGTGTGGGCTTCACGGTTTAGAGGTGAGGCTGCTGTGTAGACCTCTGGGATTGAGGACTGGCAGTGTATTGAGAAAAAGTATGATGTCTTCAGCGCCCATTGCTCATGAACCTGGGTAATTAGCTGTGTTAGTCATTTATCTGTTCACTTATCACATTTTTATTGAGCATCTGCTATATTCCAGGCTCTCTTTTAAGCAGTAGAGAAGCAATGGTGAACACAACAGGCAAAAATCCTGACCTGCCCCGGGGGGTAGAGAGTCAGCAGAACAGGCTAGGGGACACATTGCTTCCTCTTGAGAGAGTGACAGCAGGAGGGACATCCTTGGGGAATCTCTAGGGAGGCAGTAAATTGTACCTGTTTTCTTCACTGAGTTGCAGGTCAGGCCCCACATGGGTGTGTGTGGGAGGGATGAAGGGGTGAGCCAAGAGCAGAGGTACCAGGAGGGAGGTGGGCTGGCCTGGAGCCTTCATCCTAAAAGGAAGAGCAGGTTTTATGGGGAGTTGGTGGGGGGTTCAGTGTTAGGTACATTGAGCTGGAGCTTCTGGGTTTAACCGGGGGGCTGCCGTGTGCCTTCGTGAGGGATTTTTGGTCTCCAGTCACCAGCAGGTTCCCTCTGCCCAGTCTTGTCCCTTCCTCTTCTCTGGCTCACATTTTATTCTTCAGCACCCCGACTGCCTTGACTCCTTGTTTTGCTGCCTCATGTTTTCTTGCCTTTGCTTCTGTCTTCCCTCCATCCCTCTGTCCCCTGCCCCCTTATCCTGGCTGGGTCACCCTCATCTTCTTAAACCATCTGTTCTGGTGTTGACTCCTCATTCCCCTACTGACACTTGTTGCTACCTGTTAAGTGCCAGGTGTGGCTGCCACCTGCCACCCCCCAGCCTGGCGGCCCTCCTGGGTGCTCTTTGGCGTAACAGTGTAAAGCACAGGCTTTGGATCCCGCAGACATGCTGCCAGTCCCTCTCTGCTTCCATTTCTGCACCCGTACGATGGGGACCTGCTCTGAGGCTGGTTGCACGCCTTAAATGAAGTTCCATCTGGGCAGCGTTTAGCACAGGGCTTGGCCCACTCAGAGGAAAGGAGGTATCCTGCTGCTGCCTCTCTTCCTTGTATTGTCACTGGGTTGGGGTTCCCTGACTGGATCTCTTCCCTGGTGAGAGTCAGACTGATGGAGCCAAGCGTGGCCTTAGGAAGGAGGTTGGATTTAGTCGAGCCTGGGAAGAAGAAGTGAGATTGGGATGGTGGGAAATGAGAGAGTAGGTTGGAGTCTTGAAAAGCGGGACTGTGAGATGTATAGAGGCCAGTGGTGAAGGGCCTGAGATACCAGGCCCAGGTTCTGGCCTCTGTAACCAGGATTTGGTTTACCCATGTTGAGTCCTGACGCTCAGCAGGCCTGGAGTCGAGTTCCAAGACTTTCAAGCAAATGTATTTTGAGTGTCGGATATGGACCAAACATCCAGGGAGGTATTGACAGTACATGCCTATCAGTTATTCATAATTTAGGAAGATAGGTAAGCTGGCGGTTACGATTTGTGTGATATGTGTTAGGATGGAGGGATGAAAATATCTGGGGAGAAGGAGTTTCAGCTTCCTGAGAACACTCCCCTGAGAGAGCTGCTGGTGTCTTCATTCTGAGAGGGCACGGGGCTGGGGGAGGGCAGCAGGGCTCGCAGCTGCCTCAGTGGGGGGAGCCCAGCCGCAGGCACCGCAGCCAGCAGCGAAGGAGGCCCTCAGCTGCTGGGGTCATGAGCTTCACTTTGCCTGACCCCAGGGAACTCTGGGGGTGCTAGAAGAGGGGGGCAGAGGCATCCTGATATTGCTGGGGGCTTGGCCCCCAAGCCATTAGGGCTGCATTTTGTGAGTCATAAAATATGTCATTTGAAGTCTCTTCATTATCGACAGTCTTGCCTCAGAGGTAATCCAATCCAGTGCAATCCTTTTTTCCTCCCTAGATGTCTCCTCTGCCGTGGTGGTAAGTGGACGAGGTTGATGGTGTGCCCCAGTGCTGGGTTTTGTGGTCTAAAGTTTCCTTTCCGTCTGCTTTGCTTGCTGCTGCCAACACCTCACCTTCTGTGGCCTGAGCACATGGTGCCTATGAGAGAGCTGGATGAGCTGAGTGGACAGCACCAAGATAGTCTGCTTAGAGGAGCTTTGCTTGGGTCCTGTGACTAAAGGCCCAAGTAATTTGGTGTCTTAAATTTGGTATTCACTGCCTGTCTTCCATCCCACCATCCCGACACATCGATCCAGCCACTTCCTGCCTATTTTCAGTAGTCTGCTTTCACACACACTCACACTCACACACACTCACACACACTCACACACTCTCACAAATGCACACTAACAGGCCGAAAGAGAAAAATCATATAATATAGAAAAAGCATTTAATACAGTTTGCATTCCTTGTGGAAAAAAGAATTCATAGCCAACTTGGATCTCAGCACACTGCAGATATAGATACATGATCTCTCCTTAAAAATAGAGCAAGCATCGTATTTAATGTAAAACATTGAAAGCCCTGAAATTGGGACTGAGACAAGGAGATCAGTTAGAGTCACCACTTTTCAACATGAAGTCCTAGCAGGTACAAAATAAAAAAAAAAAAAAGAAACAAAATGTATAAGCATTTGAAAGATACAACAACAAAATTGTCATTTGTAGGCATATGATTGTATACAAAGATTATTCAAAATGAGCTATAGTTTAACAATTAGAATTAACAAATGAATTTAGTGGTCACTGGGTATAAGATCAATATGCAAAATCAACTTTATTTCTATATTATAGTGACAAAAATTAGAAAATAAAAATGACAAAAGAGTAAAATCAGTGAAAATCTAGGAACACATTTGACCAAAGATGTTCAAGACCTTTACTTAGAAAATTGAGAGATATTTTTAAAAACCAAATTAAGATGGAGATATATGCAGTATTCATAACTTGGAAGATTCAATATTGCAAAGACGTAATTTGTCCCAAGTTGACATGTGTAATTCTAAATAAAATCCCAGCAATTTTTTTTTTTTTTGGAGAAATGAACAAACCGATCTAAAATTTGTATGGACACGGAAAAGGCCAAAAATGGTCAAGAGAAGTCTTGAAAAAGAGCAAAATTAGAGGACTTACACCGCCAGATAGCAAGATTTGTTTTAAAGTTACTGTATCTAAAACATTGTGGTATCGGTGCGAGGACAGATAACTAGACCATTGGAACAGCACTGAGTCCAGAAACAAACCTACACACATGCTGGTCATGACAGAGGTCATGCTACTTTGTAGTGGGAAAAGTTTGTCCTTTTGAAAAATAATGCTAGATTAATTGGATATCCACATGGAAATAAATAAATCTTGCTCGTTATCTTGTGCTATATTCAAAACTCAATTTCAGATGGATCTTAGATCCAATGGTGTAAGGCAAAACAATAAAGTCCTTAGAAGATAACAAAATATTTTCACAACTTTGTGTAGGCAAAGAGTTTTAGATGAGACACAAAAGGCACTAGCTATAAACTACTAAATGTGGTAATTTGGAGCCCATTAAAATTAAGATCTTCTGTTCATCAAAAGACACCAATGCAAGTGAAAAGGCAAGTCACACAATGGGAGAAGATATTTATATTCTCTCTCTTTGTGTATATGAATGTATTCAACAAAGGGTTCATATTCAAAATATATAAAGAGTACTTATTCCTACTAAATAAGAAAAGACAGACAGTGTAATAGGAGAATGGGCAAAAGATTTGAACCGCCACTCCAAGATGCCATCCAAATGGCCAACAGATTTAATTCATCAGGGAGATGCAAATTAAAACCATAGAGATACTGCTGTACACCCACCAGACTGGTTAAAATTTAATACTAATGGTTGGCAAAGATGTGGAACTAAAGGAACACTTAAATTTGCATGTTTAAATACTCTTTTTATAGTTACAAAGCTGAACTTCTGCATGCTCTATGACCCAGCAATTTTTTTACCTACATAGAGACCAACTGATATGAACACATATATATGCCCCAAAAGATATATGTAAAATGCTCACAGTAGCAATCTGTGTGATAACAAAAAGCTTCAGCAATGCACTGTTCATTAACAGTGGAATAGGTCATTGTATTGTAGGCACACAGTGGAGTATTATGCAGCACTGAAAATGAATGACTTTCATATTCATGAAACAACGTGGATGAATCTCACAGATATACAGTTGAGTGAAAGAAGCTAGACACATGAGAGTACCTGCTATAATTTATATCAAGGTCAAGGACAGGAAAAACTAGTTTATGATTTTGTAAGTTAAGATAGCAGTTACCCTTGGTGAGAAGGGGGTTTTAGTGGCTGGTTGGGGCCTTTGGGGTGCCAGTAATGTTCTGTTTTCTTACCTGAGTGGTGGTGACATGGGTGTGTTCACTGTGAAAATTCATTGCTTTGTACACTTTTCTACATCTCTTATACTTAAAAAATAAAAAACTTTACTTGAAAAACACAGGATAGAAGAATTGGCATAGAATCTCTTGGCTTTCACTATTTGGGATTTGCTTATGTGATAAAGAGGGAGGTGATGATAAAGTCCCAGATGTTTTTCAGACGCTCTGACTTCGAGATTGTCCAGTGGTGGATTGATCCTGGTTCCTGAGCACAGGGGGTGTGCAGCATCATGGTTCCCGAGGGGCCTGAGGACCAGGAAGCAGTGAAATAGCCATTTCTGTGGCCCCTTTTCTCCCTTGGAGACACCAGAGCTCCATTGTCTCTGCCTTGTCCATAATGGAAGATGCCGGCAGTGTGTGGAGGGCTGTGGGCCGGAGGAAGGAAGCCAGAGGCTGCTTTTCCTCATTCCTTCTCCCCCTCCTGTTTCCCTACTCTGCTGCAGTCGGAATTCTTACCAGGGAGCCCACACCCACAGATGGAAAAGATAGAAGGACAGTTATTTTAAAAGAAAGGACAGATGTAAATTAGGATTTTATAGACTGAGACGCAAAGGCTAGGACTTCAGAATGTAGAATTTAGACACAGCGGGCACTAGAGAGGGCTTCTTTGAGAAGGCAAGAATTCCCATTTTTAGAAGCTGAATGAAAGGATGCTTTAAAAACTGTATTCAGGGAATGTCATGGGCTAAATGTTTGTGTCCCCCCACAATTCCTATGTAGAAGCTCTAACTTTTGTGATGATGGTATTTGGAGATGAGGCCTTTGAGAGCTAAGTAGATTTAGGTGAGATCATAGGGGTTGGGCTACCTGTAATGGGAGTTGTGCCCTTACATCTACCTAATAGTGATTTTGTGCCCTTACAAGAAGACGAAGAGGCATGAGATATCCCTCTCTTCACACGTGGCCCAAGGAAAGGCCATGTGAGTTTATAGCTAGATGGTGGCTATCTTCAAGCCAAGGAGAGGACCCTCACCAAGAACCAAATCTGCTGGCATGTTGATCTTGGACTTCCTAGCTTCTGTGAGATATAAATGCCTGCTATTTAAATCGCCTAGTCTATGGCATTATAACAGTCCGAGCTGCTATATAAAGACAGGGAAATAAAAGTTCTCTAGGTTTAATGGCTTCGATTCCTGCAACCTGGAGCACAGTTGCCTTGTCCTAGAGGGTGTTTGTGGCACACTATTGGCAGGGAACAGCCAGCAGCCCAGCCATGTCCTTCTTTTGTAAGCACGGTGGTGGAGTTGAAATAAAAAATGCCCCGTGTGAGCACTAGGGTTTTCAGTCTGGCCCCATCTTGGAAGAGGGAACGTCGAGGAAAGAAATGAGAAGTACTTGAGTTTTGTGGGAACTGAAAGATTCAGATACGCATGCCAATGCTCTAGATTGACTTTCACGTCAGGGTTTCCCTTTAAATTGTGCTTATTTTTGTATAACCAAATAAATGAAAAATCTTGTTTACTCCTAAAAAAAGTTATCATAAAACAATTGGTTTTTGGTTCTTAATTAGTGCTACTTCATATGTCAGAGTTGAAAATTCTTTTCTCCGATATAACAGACAGTATGGGGCTTCCCTGGGCCACTTGGAAGAAGAATTGCCTTGGGCCACACATAAATACACTAACACTAAAGATAGCTGATGAGCTAAAAAAAAAATTGCAAACTATCTCATAATGTTTTAAGAATTTATGTTGGGCCACATTCAGAGCCGTCCTGGGCCACTGGTATAGACTTTTCCCTCACATACTTAACAGTAATAAAGTAGTTCAAATTGTTCTACTTTAAAATATTTTTAAAATTCATTTTAGTTTTTCAATTACAGTTGACCTTCAGTGTAATTTTGTATTAGTTTCACGTGTACAGCATAGTGGTTAGACATTATATAATTTACAAAGTGGTTGCCCTTGGTAGGTCTAGTATCCATCTGGCACCATACATAGTTATTTCAGTATTATTGACTATATTCCCTTTGTCGTGGTTTACATCCTTGTGACTATTTTGTAAGTACCAATCTGTACTTCATAATTCCTTCACCCTGTTCCACAACCCCCCTCCCATCTGGCAAACATCAGTTTGTTCTCTATATGTGAGTCCATTTCTGTTTTGTTGGTTCATTTATTTGTTCTTTACATTCCACATATAAGTAAGATCATGTGGTATTTGTCTTTATCTTTCTGACTTATTTCATTTAGCATAATCCTCTCTAGGTTCATCCATGTTGTTGCAAATGGTAAGATTTCATTCTTTTTTATGGCGGAGTAACATTCCATTGTGTATATGTACTACTTATTTATCCAATCGTCTATTGATTGGCACTTGGATTGCTTCTGTATCTTGACTATTGTAAATAGTACTGCGGTGAACATAGAGACGCATATATCTTTCGAATTATTGCTTTGGATTTCTTTGGATAAATGCCCAGAAGTGGAATTTCTGGGTCCTAAGGTAGTTCTATTTTTAATTTTTTGAGGAACCTCCATACTGTTTTCCATAGTGGCTGCACCGATTTGCAATCCCACCAACAGTGCATGAGGGCTCCGTTTTCTCCACATCCTTGCGAACACCTACTGTTTGTTGATATGATGATAGCCATTTTGACAGGTGTGAGGTGATATCTCACTGTAGTTTTAATTTGTATTTCTCTAATGATTAGTGACATTGAGCATCTCTTCATATGTTTATTGGCCATCTGTATGTCTTCCTGGGAGAAATGTCCACTCAAGTCCTCTACCTACTTTTTAATTGGATATTTTTTGTTTGTTTGTTTTGATTTTGGTGTTAAGTTTGATGAGTTCTTTATCAATTTTGGATATAAACCCTTTATCAGATGTATCATTCACGAATATCTTCTATTCAGTAGGTTGTCTTTTCATTTTGTTGATAGTTTCATTTGCTATGCAAAACCTTTTTAGTTTGATGTAGTCCCATTTGTTTATTTTTTCTTTTGTTTCCCTTGCCTGAAGAGATATATGTGAAAAAATATTACTAAGCACAATGTCAGAGAGTTTATTGTCTATGTTTCTTCTAGTAGTTTTATGGTTTTGGGTCTTACATTTAAGTTATTAATGCATTTTAATTTATTCTTGTATATGGTATAAGAAGTAGTCTATTTTCTAGTTTTTTTCTTTTTTTACATATACCTGTCCAGTTTTCCCAGCATCATTTATTGACTAGACCATCTTTACCCCATTGTATATTCTTGCCTCCTTTGTCATAGATTAATTGACCATATAGGTGTGGGTTTATTTCTGGGCTTTCTGTTCTGCTCCATTGGTCTATGAGTCTGTTTTTTATGTCATACTGTTTTGTTATTATAGCCTTACAATATAATTTGATAGAGAACAGCATGATACTTCCAACTTTTTTCTTCTTTCTTAAATTTGCTGTGGCTGTTCAGGGTCTTTTGTGATTTCATATAAATTTTAGGATTATTTGTTCTACTTCTATCAAAAATGTCATTGGTATTTTGATAGGGATTGCATTGAATCTATAGATCGCTTTGGGTAATATGGACATTTTAACCATGTGAATTCTTCCTATTCTTGACAAATTGCTCTACTTCTTGAGAAAATAATACTGAATTATTTGGTTTGTGAAAAAGTCAGAAAAATGTCACTGGTTTAGGAAACAGAGACTTAGCAGGAGGAGCAGATGCCTGGCCGAGCTTGTCTTCCCTGTGCTTCGCTGTTTCTCTGTTCTGAGTGAGTGGCAGTTTTAACCCCGTGACTCAAGAGTTTTACCTCTGCAACAACCAGTTATCTGCTCACCAGCCCAAAATAGGTACAGAATCTGTTGCTTTCTGTGGTATCTTTGCAAAGTGTGTCACGAGATTTCTTTAAATTGGGAGATTTTCCTGCTAATTTGGGAAGCAGCTGAGGAGACTGACAGAGGCCCTGGCTGTCTTGGGGATCCATGCTGCTCTCTCCAAGGCAACTCAGGTGTTCCCCTACTCCCCAAAAACCAATGCTGAAACCATGGACTCCATCACCTGTATTTTTAAGATTTATTTTTAAAAGTCATATTCATCAAAGGTGAGTACAGTCCACTGCAGTCCTGGCCCAGCCTGTTACAGTTTTCTCCTTCCTTCCTTTCCTTCCTTTCCTTCCTTCCTTTCCTTCCTTCCTTTCCTTCCTTCCTTTCCTTCCTTCCTTTCCTTCCTTCCTTTCCTTCCT
>PVJL010000288.1:0-104774 GCA_004026885.1 Lyroderma lyra
TCCTTGCTAACAGATGTCACCCCAATAAGTCTAACAATAAAAATGAATTAAAAAAAAAAAATAAATGGTGAAACAAAAAAAGAGAGATTACGCAGCGGCCTGGGTTCAATTCCCAGCCTGGGAACTAACACCCCCCCCACAAAAATAAGGAAAGAAAATAGAGATTAAATGATTTATCTAAACTAAAGTCATGAATTAAATTACTGGCTGAGCTAGTCATAAGCCAGATATTCCAATTCTTACTCTACGTTAGAAGTAAAACTTTCAATTATTACCTAACTAGGTTACAGAACAGAATGCACTGTAAGTATATGCTCTGATATTTTGTTCATTGTTATATCTTGTACAGTTAAGTAGCAAATATGTGTACTCCAAAATTTATTAATGTCTTAATATTTTTTGAAAGATTATAATAGGCAATTTTAAATATCTACCTATCTAGATAAAAATGTAAAACCGAATAACACTTCTTATAGATGCTACATCATACCTTTACATAACTGATTAAATAATTCACTTAGTAAATACTTCTACAGAAGTCTTACAAGCTATTAATAATCACAAGCACTATATTTTTGAGGACCATGAAGATAACTAGGGTTATTTCAAAAAAACAATAACATGGGTTAAAAATCCATGTAAGTAAAATAAACAACATAGTGTTTAGAAAAAACCTTAAGGATGACTTAAAGAAATAACCTGTTACTAACAATGAATACATCTAGGAGGTGAAGGATAAGAAAAAAGAAGAGGCAGAAAGCTAAAACAGCCAAAGTAGGAGATTCTTACAACAAGAGGAAGGGCTTGCCGGCCACATCAGTTCCTGCTGTCTAGATCTCCGGCCCTGGCAGTCGGTGTACATCCCAATGCTGTTAAAACACAGCAGATATTCTTTACTGGAGATCTCCACTGCGCAGATGGCATCCATAGGTTGATGTGCGATAAATGATAGTGTGTGGTCATTAGAATGGAGCATACTGATAGGACTTCCTTCTCCATTCAAGGGGTATCTCAGAAATCCTGACTGGAATCCCACACAGAGGTGTTCACTGAAGACTGCCATCCACTGGACGTTACATGGGACTTGAATTTCTTTAAATTTTCTGTGACGGGTCTTGCTCTGAAATAGTTCATAACAGAGGACCTGCCTTTTCATAGCCACACACAGGCATGTAAGAGTTCCATGACGCACTTTCCCAGAGGTTATAGTTTGACAACCTTTCGTTTCTGCCAGCTTATAAAAATCAGTCTCTCGTCCGTCAAAAGCTGACATCGGAAAAAGTCGTACATGACGATTTCGTCCTGAGATCACAGCAACAAGTTGATCATTTGGAATGAGTTCAATCTGATGAATCTTCTTATTGTCACCAACTCTTATAATTTCTATGCAAAGAAACAGTAATAAGACAGATGCAAAATAATGTCTTTTTTATTATTCATATCCCAGTTACAGTCAAAAGGATGTAAGTCAACTTATAATAAAGACAGATATAGACAGACAGAAGAGTAAGAGCTCAGAAATCATATGGAGAAAGGAGAAGATACTTATACCCATTATGACCTATGACAAAGTATTAAATTTAGCACTGAGATTTCTGGCAGCCAAAGCAAAGAGTTCCTGTGTGATAAAGCATGCCAGCTCTTCAAAGAAACAAAACAACAACAAACACCTTGTTATTGGCACTGAATACTGGGGAACTTTACCATGGAGTTTCTATCTTTGAAACAATGACTAACTCATATTTCACTAAAGGTATTTCTTTGTGTAAGAAACTAATAAAGGGTAAAAGCATTGTTTTCCCATGATCTAATCTGATACAAAGACAGAATTCAGAATTTGATAGAAACACTGTATTCAAGAATGGTAAGTTAAATTGGTTCCTTTTTAGTTCACCTAATATTAATTTCTCTCCAAAAACCAATCTGCTGTAATAAACTGTGGGAAAAAAACAAGAACAAACACATTTTAATGACTGTTACCTCTTCTAGGACCAGTAGAAAAGTGGAAAAATCAAGTTGTATTTTATTTCATGTCCCTTGTTTAGAAATCCAACCTGAGTTCATACAGCAGTACTTTAAATAAAATTACACAAGAAAGACAATACACACTTAGTAGTTTTAGAACTCAGGATGCTTAAAGAAATTAAAAAAATTACCTTTTGACTTATACACATATCAAATTAGGTCTGGAAAATTTCAGTTGTAGAATGAGTAAAAGCAAATCTTGCTGTTTTTAGAATTTAAAATCTAGACTTTAGAATTTCCTATCAACTTATGGTTTAAAGTTACCTCACAATAATTAAGTTTTCTCTTACCATCTTTGGTGACATGCACAACAAACAAACCTTCTTCATTTCCCAAAGCTATCCTTTCATGATCTATGTAAAATATAAATATGAAACATTTTTATTAGGTAAAATACTGTGTAAAACAGAATAAAACAGACAATAAAGAAATCAGATAAAAAACTGAAATAAATAATTTAAAAATAGCAATAATAATTTTGTACTACTAAGTTTCTTGTTAGATTACAGTGGTAAATATTATCTCATGTCTTTTTTAATAGAACAATCATAGAATATAATCTATATTAATACTTATTAAAAGAAGTAAATGTTTACTCTTAAAGGTGAAAAACAATAAAAACGTAGTTTGTTAGTATCCTGGGTCCAGTTCCATTTCTTGTTTCGGGAAGGAAAGGCATTTAAACCCTACTCATTAAATGTTTCATTATTTACTAGAAAGTAACAAAAGAGTTGGATGTGTACTTAAGAATATGGCAAAAATTTAAACCTCCAGACACAGAAGCTGCCATTTTTTAGGGCATTTCATATGTAGGGCACCCTGTATTATGTATTCCATTTTATCTAAACTTTCCAATAACCTGTGCAAGGTAATCAGTATCTGCATTTTACATAGGAAACTTATGCTTTAAGAAATTTAAACAACTTGTTCTCACACAAGCAGAGAACATACAAGGGCTGTCCCAAAACTATCCAACCATGTAATATGAATAATAGAGGCATCGTTATAGCTGGATTTTTCCCAAACAGCCCTCGAATTTGTTAATATGTTAATTTTTAGCATTATTGCTTTTTCCAAAGGAAACACATTTGAAAAGTGTACTTATTCTTGTTTACTGAGAAACAAAGCTCTGATATGGTCTCATTAATTCAATATACACTGAGCATCTGTGATATAACACACACTATGCTGGACACTGGGGATTCTTAGATCTGACAGTCAGTCCCTGCTGACAAAGCAGGTTAATAAACAATTACAGTAACTTCATACCTATGATTGCAGCTGCCTGGGTGGTTTTAATGAGTGGTAGAGTGCTGTCGTAAGCCTCTTTGGGAACATAGACTGAGCGGTCTCTGAATTTGTTTTTCTTCAAAATCTTGTGCAATTCACTGAGCACTCCCACCCACTTGCTCTTCTCATTCTCACTGTCTGCTAGCATCAGGATTGAACATTTGTTATTAGATGCGGAGAGCTGTGAAGTTGTGACCTAGAAAAATTGAATCAAAATTCATGGTGTTGGAAAACAGACACCCTTTAACCCGGTCTTACGCTTACCCAACAAAATGTGCATTCATCTAGTGATACCTTTAATGAGTGTAGCTATTCCTAATCAGAAGAATAACTAGTTTTAGCATTAGATTTCATGGCAAAGCAAAGGTAGAAATACCATTCTAAACGTATCATTTTTATTTTCCTTGTGATAAAGTGCCAGAATACTATCACTAAAAAAGGCATTTCACATACGTAACAGCAACAAACATTCACTGAGTAATTACTGAGCACTGATCCAGTAACCCTCTCAACATCTTCCTCAGATAGGTACTGTCACTACATCCTCATTGTTAAGAAAAAACTGTGATGCAGAGAAATTTCCCTAAGGGCACACAGTAGACTTAGATTCCATGATATTGCTTATAAGCACTACACCATACTGATTTTCCATTTCTTTTAAAAAGTCAGAAATGCTGAGAAAATGCTTACGTTCTCTGTTATTTCACAACAGTATCTCGCATTATCTTAGAAGATCAGGTCACTTTAATAACTATTTAATGATGGCTTATCATTATGCAAACAGCATTTAGAGCAGATTTAAATGTTACATTTATGGATCCTTTATTAAAAGTAATTTAAGCAGCAGTGACAATACAAGCCCTATGCTTCTCAGTGATAGATAAGTAAGCCTCTTCAGGTTTCCTGGGCAGCTGGAGAGAGAAGTAGTTGTTGGTCTGGAAACTGAGTACAGTCTTTTTCTGATCTACCCTGCATACGAGATGCATATACGAACGCTAAGCGTACAGGCATAACATTAGGGCAGTAGTCCTTTCTTTTTCTTTATCTTACTTCACCAACTGAAGACTGCCCTGTGGACAGCCTCCAAAGATGGCTACCAACAAATCTGCCTAAAGAATCCCATTCTTCTTGTCGAAACGTGGAGTCTATTCGGGTTCTCTTTCATCTGGGCTGACTTCAGGACTTGCTTTGACTAAAAGAATGCAAAAAAGCATTATCATGCCTCTTTTGGGCCTGGCAGCTTCTTTTGCTCTCTTGGAAGCCAGCCACAGGCAGCTCAGCCAGACTACTGAAGGATTAGGAGACCACGTGAGGAGTGTTCACAGAGAGAACTGAGACCACCCGGCAAACAGCCAGCACCAAGACCCGCAGATGTGAGAGGGAGATTGTTGTAGGTATACCAGCCCCAAGTGAGCTGAATGCAGCCACAGTGAATAATCCAGGTCAGCACCAGAAGAGCTGCGCAGCTAACCTACAGGATGGTGATAAATCACTTGCTGGTTAAGCCACTAAGTTTTGGAGTGGTTACTGAAAGGCAATAGAAATGAAGCACATTAATTTTTTAAATGAGATTTTAGAAGAAATTTGTATTTTTAAAAAACTTGAGAAATCTCACATACTTTAATTTCCCAAGTGGTAGTATTTATTTGAAGATTCAACTATGACTCAAAAATGTTGGGTAAGAAGGAACTGATTTTAGAAGCCATATATTCATGTGGCTTTCACTAATTAAATTATTTAATCAAATGCAGGTCTTTCACTAAGTAAATATTTACTTAGCATTAACTGTCTACACATACAAGTATTAGATGATATGGATACATAAAGGAATATAGGCTTTGGTTTTAATTCTAGTAAGTCTGTGATCTATATGGAGAGGCAAAACATTAAAACAAGTAATCCAGTGATCAAATTATAGCACATACTTACTCTAAATATACAGGGTATATCTTTTCGACTTGCATGAATAACATCAGAAGCCAAGACTGAACTCACAGAAAATTCTTCATCCCTGAAGGAAAAGCGAAATATTAAAGGTCAATGTATTTGGGTATGTGTGTGTGGTCTTGGGCATGTACCCAAATAACACATATGAAGCAATTCTCAAAACTTAATTGTACAAAACACCCAAATTGATTATTTTTAAAAATTTGGTTTTTCTTCCTCCATTGTAATTGATAGTGCCCAAAGTAGCTTATCAAGAGTAGTGTAACAGTGGCACATAACACAAGAGCTAGAAATAATTCCTGGCTTACCCACAGTCACAAGGCCAGTAAGCGTACAAGGAGTACTGGGGTTTTAATGCTGATAGGGCTCCAGAGTCCCCAGCAGACTGAACCCTTTTGCTTCCCATAGGACATCTCAAGTGTCCCCAACACAGCTGATTTTACATTTCACTGTTCCTTCAACACCTAAAACAGGTGTTGTTCTTTGTGATTCCCTGAAATTGCTTATGGGTACCATCATTTTGTTGGCCTTGGAGACATCTTAGTCTTATCTTTGATTCCCTTCCCTATCTTTTTACAGTTAGTCCCTTAGCAGGCTCTGTCAGATTTTCCTTGATAATACATCTTGCATTTATCCCTTCCTATTCCATACTTGCATGTATGAGATAGATAACATGATAGAGATGCTAGCATAAAATGCCAGTGTGAGCTATAGCTGGAAATCCTAGTTTTGAGTGATGGAGGAAGGTCTGAACTGGAGATATGTATGAGGTTGGACAATTAATTTCATGAACCCATTCTTGAAAAAGTACTACATATCTCACTGCTGAGTATCACTGTGGTCGCCTTCGAAGTACTCCCCTTGGGAAGCCATGTAATGAATGACATCGGTGCCCTGTCCACTCTTCAAAGCAATTTTGGAACTCTTTTTCTGGAACGGTCATCAGAGCTGTCATGCCCAAAATCTGACAATTAAGTTCACGAACTTGCCACCATGTGCTTACACTGGCAGCACTTATACAAACAATTCGGTAAGGTGTCATAACCTTGGCAAGATTCCAAAACTGCTTTGAAGGGTGGACTAGGTGCTGGCATCAGTGCATATAGCTCCAAGGGGGGCACTTTGAAGGTGACCATAGTGATGATATTCAGCAATAAGGTATGTAGCACTTTTTCTAGGATGAGTTCATGAAATTGTCTGACCTTGTATATGTTTAGAAGTCATCAGTGCAATGCAGGAGATGGTTGAAGCTATGGGAGTTAATAATATCATTCCATAGTATCTAGAGACACAAAAGGAAAGGGAGAGCACTCCAAGAGGCAGAGAGCACTCCAAGAGGCAAAGAGTCTGAAAAATGAAACCAGAAACATTCAAGAGATGTGTTTACTTCAATGTTAACCAATTCAGTATATATTCCAAGAGCCTGTCTGATTTTGAGATTCTTATTTCCTTTCCTCACATTGGCATTATACTTTAAGCCTCCAATACCCTAGCAAACTTTAAGCTGGTCTTTTGGATTCAAACATTAGCTTTTTTCTCTGATCTCTAGTCGCAACATATGCAACACACACACACACCAACCTGTCCTATAATTGCACTTCACTTTTTATTTTTAATTACCTTACTATAGCATTATTAGTAGATTAAAAAATTAACATAAAATTAGATTGAAATAGAAACACAGCAATACAGTTAGAAGAAAAATTACACATTTTTTATTCCCATGTTGCAAAGATGCACATATTTTCACCTCTGAAGCTTACCTCATGTCAATCACTTGACTGACTATAACACTGGGCTGAGATGCTTTTCCTTCAGCAATATCGTACAGAAAGAGTTTGAAGTCACAAACTACAGCCAACGCTCTTTGCCATCCTTTCTTCACCCCAGCTGGCTTAGGGATCTTACACACAAACAAAAACAACTTCAACTAAAATGCCAATCAGAGCCTTTAATCACATATGTGTAATATTTACATGGTGAAAAACTAAAGATAATGAATGTGTTAGAAGTCTCTCACTTTGGTAAAGTAGTAGATGGAACAAATATAATAACCATTGATAACATGTGAGAAAATGTGAGAATGCACTCTTCTAACATTGAATGACTTTTTATTCTGAAAAAATTTCAGATGGTACCATTTTAGTTTTCACTACTGATTCATTTAAATGACATTCATGGATTTCTAAGTAGCATAAAATGAAATGTAGCTTAGACTTTAAATATTATTCACAATTACAAGTAAGATGATGCCTTGGTAATACCTCATACTTCATAAACATGTGCCACCTCTCCCTCCAGTGAGACCAAGTGCCAAGGGCTCAACATTTGTTCATTACAAGCTGAAGACAGCATAGAAAATTTTCCAACAGTTTGGAATGTATTTCCAAGTAAAGGGTAGGTTTTTGTTTCCAAATCATTACTTTGGATGACATAATATTATTAAATAAATTTTGTTCACCGAATTTTCTGTTTGTAAGGTAAATGGATTTTACTTTAATTCATTACTAAACCTCAAAAGACTGATCTAAACTCCATTTAATCATACTCACCCTGACATGACCTTCATATGCCGTTCCTATTCCTTTCTGAGGATCTATACCCAGGGGACCCTTTGTCTGTTCAGGAGGAACTGGACACACGGTTGGAGCTTTGTTTACACAAGTTATATGACATGAGAATCCACACACTTTGGAAAATAGAAGATACAATGTTTAATAAAAATTTCATTTTTACAAAAAAAATTCACTGAGCATTTTTACATGCAAGATGCTATGTTACAGATGAATGGTTATTTCTGATTTCATTTTTAACGACTGTTTTGTTCTTTGGGGAGCTGATTCATTTGCTTACCAAAAGAATTTCAGTGAGAAACAGTAAATAACTTTTTTCTATTTTAATATTTATTGCTCTGTGTTAACATTAGTGATCAAAATGAGAAGTAAACAGAAGGGAAAAAAACATCTAAACTTGTAAATAAAATGGGTGATTTAAAGTTTGAATTCCTAAAAATAGTTTCTGGAGTTCTCGCTACCACTTCATCCCACTGCAACTTGGGATCTCCCAGGAAATTTCTCTTGCAAGAGTCACTAATGGACATGAAATTAACTGACACTTTTGCATTACCATCCCTCTTTTTGAAAATGGAATTGTTCAATAACTACAAAGTTGTAAATTAAGGGTAAATTTTGGGAGTCAGTGATGTTATTCAATATACTTAAACTACTATAAGATAATAATAATTGTTAACTTCATTGAGTGCTTTTAATTTTTCTGTAACAATCTAAGAAATGTACAATTATCTCCATTTACATATATGCCTTGCCCTGTGTAAGTGGCATTGCTGGAATTCAAACCTAGGCAGCCTGGCTCAGAAACTGCACCCTTAACTACTATCAACAGTGCAAGGATACCTCCTGATATGCACATGATGAACTTGAGATTCTAAGACCAAATGATAAATAAACTCAAATTTCATTGAGACGTGGTTGGGTGAGAATTAAAGGTTAAAATGTTTTTAAAAAGCTTCTTGGGAGGGGTTACAGACTAAGAATATCTATTTAGGTAATTCCTATTTTAAGGGGGATCTTGGACAGTATTTGGGAACGAGTAGAGAAGAACTGAATGCATACCATCATGGGAATATATACGTATGGAGAAATGGGATTGTATATCATAAATGAATATGAAACCAATAGAGAGGCAAGATAGACTACTACTGTCAAAAACTATCCAAACTTCTATAAGACATCTCATTCACTTAAAAGGAGAGTGTCTAACAAGTTATAACTTGTTTTACTGAGCAACCATCTCACCTCCAAAGGACAGTGGAAGCAACAGTATTATCCCATATGGGACCTAATTTTAATCAACCAGGATGAAATAAAAATGAATCTTCAGAGGCTGTAACCACATTGCCCTTACATGTAGGAAAGCCTGGGCATAGTTTATAGGGTAGGCTTTAAAGGGTGTGAAGAAAAGACAGGCACAATTTCGTGACACGAAACTCTAGAAGGTGAAAGAATTGGAAGGTCTCAAAAATTGCAAATGATTCTGCACAAAAAATGAACAAAAAAATAATAAGGAACCTAAAGCCAACTAGCTACCCAAGATACTTTCTTATAAACATATTTTAAAATGACATTTATAATTACAGTTGACCTTGAACAAAATGGGTTTAAATTGTGTGGGTCCATTTACGTGTGATTTTTTTTCCAATAAATACTGTAAATGTATTTTCTCTTCCTTATGATTTTCATATTTTCTTTCTCTAGCTAACTTTAAGAATACAGTATATAATATATGTAACATATAAAACATGTTAATCGATTGCTGATGTTGTTTTCTCAACATCTTTTTTTTTTTTTTTTTTTTTGGTATGTGGGTAGTTCCCTGACCAGGAATCGAACCCAGGCCACAGCACCCACAGCGCCAGCGCCAAAGCCCTAAGCCACTACACCACCAGGGAACTCCCGATTGCTGATGTTTTCTGTAAGGCTTCAGGTCAACAGTAGGCTATTAGTAGTTAAGCTTTGGGTGGTCAAGAGTTACACCCAGATTTTCAACTATGTCTGTGTGTGTGGGGTGGTCAGTAACCCTAACACCTATGTTGCTCAAGGGCCAATAGTACTGGCGAAATTCCAAACTAAGCAAGGCTTAAAAACTGTACAAATTCTCTCCTTCTCTGGTTTCACAAACACCTTCCTGGTCAATGATATAGGCTACACCTTCTCAGATTACTTTATCTTTACTTTTTTACCTCCCCTTAACTATGTTCCCCAAAGCTCTATCCTCATCTATTTTCTCTTTTCAATCTACATGTTTTTCCTGAATGTCATTCATATTGATCACATCATACACTCAAAATTCTCAAATCTCTACTTTTCAACCTTGACCACTTTCTTTGGCTCTAAACCCATGCATCTAAAAAGCTAGTTAAGATAATACAATCTGAACCTTCCACTTTGGTTGCTGAAAACTAACCAAACATAGAACACATTGCTTTAAAATGCTATTAATTTCCCTTTACTCAAAGTGGTCAGATGCAGGCTAACTACACTGTATTCTACAAAGAAAATACATGCACCTGCTGGAGACTACCTTCCCTTCAAGGTCCCTTCCAACCCCAACAGCAAAAAACTGGTATTAGAGGGATGCAACAAAATGGTGGTGTGAGAGGGACTTCCAAAAAACTCTGGAGATTACAACTAATAAAACACCGATACCTCAACTAAGGGCCCTCTACACAATTCACAACCACAGCTAAGAAACCCTCTCATGGCATTAAGGTACCTGCAGGCGGGCAGAGGGTTAAACAAAGGAGAAATAAAGGGAAGAGCAGGTATGCGGCCACATGGATCCCACATGGAACTCTACCGTTGGGGGAGGGCAGAGGAAGAAGGTGGGGGAGAGCGCTGGGGCCTCACTTGGTCTGTGGGACAGAGAAAACAGGGACCCACAGGGCAGGGAATAAGATTCTGCACCCACCTCACTTTGGCCCCAGGGGTGCAGACTAGTCTGCAAACCGCAGTGGCCGGACTTCACTCTGGTTCCCGGAGGAGGGGGAGCAGCTGGGTGGTGAGGAGCCGCAGCACCAACACTCCAGCCGGGAAGGAGGAGGAGAGAGGGGGCTTTGTGCTTGTTTTTCGGTCCACAACCAGGACGATCTGAAAGACCAGCATACAGGACTGACCCCTAGACTCAGGGCAGAATCCATGTGCAGGGCAAATGGAGAACAGAAAGGCACAATCATGCCTAAACGCCCTGCTCGACCCCTGGAACCACATGAAGTAAACAAAGCTGTGAATGCCCCTCCCCCATAGACCTCTGCCCGCCAATTATCAGCAGCAACCACCAAAGAAACTACAGCCGGTAAGGTCCAGAGAGGTTGCAAATATGAGAAACCAGAGAATGAACAAGATGGGGACAGATGACCCATCAGAAATAGAGCTCAATGCAACAATTATAAAAATGCTTACAGAACTGAATGATAATTTCAATAGAGACAGCAAGCATTAAAGAAGCCTTACAAACCAAACCATTATAAAGGACCAGAGAGAGATAATGACTACATTAACTAAAATGAAGAACAGAATAAAAGTCACCAAACTAGACAAAATAGGAGTGCAAAGCAGTGACTTCCAGGAAAAGTCAGTAAAAACATCCATTTAGAACAGATACGAGACTCCAGAAAAATGAGGATGGTTTGAGATTCCTCTGGGACAATTTTAGGCAGAAGAATATCAGGATCATAGGTGTTACCAGAAGGGACAGAGGAAAAGCAAGGGATCAAGAAATTATTTGATTAAATAATGACTGAAAATTTTCCTAACCTGGCGAAGGAACTAGACCTACAAGGCCAGGATGCATAGAGAATCCCAAACAAGAACACACCAAGACACATCATAATTAAAATGGCAAAAGTTAAAAAGAGAAAATTCTAAAAACAGCAAGAGAAATGCAAGTAAGTAACTTATAAAGGGACACCCATTTGACTCTCAGCTGATTTCTCACCAGAAACTTTGCAGGCCAGAAGGGATTGGCAAAAAACAATGTGATGAAAACCAAGGATCTACAACCAAGAATAATGTATCCAGAGAGGCTAGCATTCAAAATTAAGGACAGATAAAGAGCTTCTCAGATAAGAAAAAACTGAAGCAATACATCACCACCAAACCAGTACTATAAAGAACGTTAGAGGGACTTCTTTAAGATGGGAGGAGGGATAGGAGAGTGGGTAAAATAAGGGAAAGGGATGGAGAAATTTAGTTTGTTAAAAAAGCAACAAAGAAACAAAACTGATGGACACAGTCAATAATGCAGTAGTTACCTGAGGGTAAGGAGGGAGGGGTGGGGGAGTAGGGACAGGCACACAAATACATGGTGATGGAAAGAGAACTGACTCTGAGTGATGAACACATAGTACAACACATAGAAGATGTAATGTAGAATTGCACACCTGGGACCTATGTAATTTTTACTAATCAATGTCACCCCAATAAATTAAAAAAAAATACTGGTATTAGAATTTTCTTAAGATATACTAGTAAATGATATATGAGGCACTGTTAATAGTAGTTAAGTCTCATTTGATTAACAAAAGTACATTTCTAGAATATACACAAATAGTATATCTCATTATAATTTAAATCATTTTCACTTCAGAAGTCTTAGGAAAAATAAAGGCGTGTCCAAACAAATATACTTTGTTTTCTGTTCAAATGACCTCTGATCTCTCATGTCTCAGATGTGAGCTCCTGAGGGTTCCCATCCCTAACTGTATCTTCTATGCCATGAACAAATGATGGATAAATGAATGGCAGGAAAAACCTCTGCTGTTAATACTAGAATAAAATGTCTTTTGAGGCCAGTGCCAGATACTTAGTATTTCTGAAAAGATACTGCACTTCCTACTTTTCAATAATAATTTCTCTAATAAATTAAACACAGTTAAATAAATGAATAGACTGAAGAATAACATTTATGTCTTCTGTCACACAGGTTTTTTGGAACCATGAAATCATATGAAGGATGAAACAAAGATGAATGAAACATATTTGAATACATCTCCCTTGAAAAAAGTTTCTAGGGACCACCTATCCAGTTTCTCCAATATTCAACAGACTTTAGCAAGGTGCTCAGTTTATTGTTTCTGTTTCTGTTAGCCAAAGAAAAGCAAAAAATTAAGTAAAACAAACATTTATATATCTTTTAAAGAGAATAAAATTGATTACAATTCAGCTACATTTTCTTACCATTTTGTTCTTACCTTCACAGGAACAGCCCTGTCTTATCAAACCCACCATCAAGGAGGTACACTGATGACATTTGGTCGGAGTAGTAAAAGATTTGACAAAGAACTGATGAGTCTTGCGCTGCAAAACAAATTGGCAGACACATATGTATCATTATTCAAAGGATTTTCATAATGTTAATCTCTGTAACCCATACCAGCTACTAGAATTTTTCTAAATAGGAACAGGATGAATTGTTTTTATTTCTCACCACATCTTTCTATAATCTATACTCTAAACATTTTTATTAGGCAATATTGAGCTGGATTATGCTAAAATAACGTAAGAAGTTATATGATAGTCGATTGCTCTTGAATGCCATTTGAAAAGTTATAAAATAAATGAGTTTTGTGGTTCACAAATTTTTATCATATTACCCTTAAAGAGTTAAGTAAAATTTTTCATATTTATACCCATAGAAATAAAGAAACTTCATTACTTTATAGCTTCTATTATTATCTTAATTTCTTTTGAAATATGATTGTAATCTCCGTTGGTTTTGTAGACATGTCTCTCTGGCACACCTTCCATTTTTTGTTAATAAGATACATTTGTCCTTATTCTCTTTTTTTGTGTGTGACTTGACTGCAATCATTTTTAAGAGAAATAACTTTTCCTCTACTTTTATGAGGAAGGGGTGGGCCAGGGATTGCACTGAGTCTGCAGGTTGTATTGAACAATATAAACCCAAAGTCTATCCAGTATTTTAACAATATTATTTTTTCCAATCCATGAACCTAGAATATCTTTCCACTTATTTGTATCTTCAATTTTTCTGTTAATGTCTTATAGTTTCGGGTAAACACATCTTTTACCTCCTTCATTAAATTTATTCCTAGGTATTTTATTCTTTTTGTGCAGATTTCCTTAATTTTTATTTCTGATAGATTGTTACTGCATATAAAAGTTTTAAAAATAATTTAAAAAAAATAAACATAGCAAGTTCTTGTATACCTGAGAATATTTTTAACTTGCTCTCATTAAAGTGATAGTACAGCTGGGTTAAAATTTTAGGGTTCAAAATTATTTTTTATGAACACTTTGGACATATTTCTTAATTGTGTTCGTGTATCTAATGTTGCTGTTGAGAAGCCTGGTATCAATTTGATTTCTGTTTACAATCTGCTCTTTTTCTTTGGAAGTTTTTAGAATTTTTCTCTTGATCCTTAAGTTTCACTATAATGGATACAGGTGTGAGTTTTCTCTTATCTACTCTCTCTTTAGCACACACTTCCTGTTTTATCTCCTTGAAGACATTTATTATGCTTATTTTTAATTCATGTTCTGTATAACCTTAAAATTTTGCTTTATCTCGATTCCTGGCCAGGGAACCAACCAACCCTCCCCAAATTTTTTTCGCTTTATCTAGTATAGGTTATTTAGTTTGTTGCCTTCTTTTATACCAGTTACACTTTTGTATATTTTATTAGTTTTTTGGATCCATCAATCTCTCTCATTCTGCAGTTTACCCAAGGTTTATGTTCTGGGAAGGAGATCATTTCAGTTTTTCAATTTCTAGAATTTCTTTGTAGGAACTTGAGATAAAGCAACTAAATCTTCATGTTCCACCATATATAATATTTCAGTCATAGTCATGTGGAATATAATATTTTTCAGAAAATATTTACCTGAATTTTAATTTCTTTTGTTTTAGGTAATTTTGGTATGTTTATTTCCTGATTTTTAAAAATTATTTTTAAAGCAGGTAAAACCTACTCACTAAATATTTCTGTTTTTCAGTGATTTGTTTATTAACCTCAGTTTAGAGTCTTCCACAGTGGCCTCAACTTAATGCCTTCCTTACAACACATTCTCCAAGGAGTAGTACACTTTAAAACAATGAATTTAAAAAGATGGAGGCAAAACAAAACAAACTTTGTACATTCTTCCTACCTTCCTCAGTGATGATTATTTCCATTCATACAGATTTTCTTTCCAAGCTTTCATGTTTATAATTTTAAGGAAACCACCAGTAAAAATTACAGGAAATACAAGAAGCAGAAGAAACCCATTCACTCTTTTTTTTCTTTTTATCTTCAGAACACACCATGCTCATAACTAGATTGAGTACCTTAGGTGGAAAGCCAGTTGAACCAGGGCATGCCTTTTTTCTTAAGGTTGGTGTGTGAACTGGAAGTGGCGTACTGTCTACAGTCTGAATCCAGGGGCAAAAAAGAAAATACTTGTTATAAAAAACTCCATCTACTTCAAACATCACTAGAAATAAATCAAGGTAAATAAAGCCAAAGAGAAACATCAATAAGGCAAAATATATCTCAATGAGGCTAAAATTCTCAGTGTTGGTAATTTAAATTTCTGCTTGTAATATCTACAAATGAAATATTTGTTCCATTAGTAAAAATTATTAAATCTGGAAATTTAAAAATAAATAATTTGGAAAAGAGAATCTGCAAAACACAAAAAAGTAATAGCATGTTGTCTACATAAAAATGAGAATATTATTTTCAAATTCATATAAAAAGGCCACATTGTAAGAGGCATCTGAGTTTTCAGCAAAATTTATAATAAAAATATTTAGAAGATTCTTTTAACTCCTTGACTTCTATATACAGAATGCATATTACAAATACGGAACACAATTCTGTGAATGTTTGTGTATGTAAGAGGAGAAGGAAAAGGAGAAGTAGAGATATCAAGAGAGATTTTGTGTGAAATTAATTTCCAAAGAATGGAGTTACATTACTTAATATTATTGTAATTCAGAATTTGCACACATAATATTTAGTTACAAGCCATATCTTTATTTTATGGGGTATTATTGTAACATGGTTCTTTGAATAAAAGGAATCAGTCAGTGATTTTACTGGATGTTACTGTGGAAAAAAGAGACATCACTTGATTAGCAAAGTATAAAAAAAAAGACTAGAAAAATGACTTCCTTTCAGGATGCTAAGCAAGCAAACAGGAGGAAAAAGCTAGCTCTGTATGTAGAATAATAGGATATTCTAAAATATTTAGAAAAAGATGAATGGTCTCTCTTTGCCTTTGTAATTATATAACCTTTAAAAGCAGAAGGTTTTATACATTACACCCTTAAAATGGAATTCAGTTGAGCTTCTCAAGAGTTCTCTGCTTAACTGTAAATTTAGTTCTAACATAAATTTACTTGTACATAGGATGAAAAATTTTAAATCCACTTTATAATTTAACATTTAAGAAGATAAATATGAAGGAGAGGAACACTTAAAACCTATATAAAATTAATAGAAACAATTCATAGGAAACAAAATTTTCATCAGAGTTTACACAGAAAATCCAAGAGAAGTTTATGGAACCGAAAGGAGTGAAGCAAGGGTGCTGGGTACAAGATTAGGGTTCATAAAGATTTGTAATGCCTAATTTAGAAACTCTATTTTTAAAAGATTCCATTCACCATAGCAACAAAAGTCTTAAGGTACCTAGAAACAAACCTAACAAGCAATATGGAGTAAACTCATGAAGAAAATAATGACACTTTATTGAAGGAAATAAAAGAATAAGTAAATAACATGTCTACCATGTTCATAGATGGGAAGACTCAATATCACAAAGAGATCAATTTGATAAATCTACCAATTCAAGTCCAATCAAAGCCCCACATGGAATCTGACAAGCTGATCCTAAAAGTCATAAGTAAAACTGAAGGGTCAAGAAGAAAAGAGTATTGTGGGTGAGAACAGGAGTGGCAGAGGTAGTAGCTTTACCAATCATTGGGGGAAATACAGGAATTGGTTGTTCATATGAGAAAAACAGATTAGAACCCCATTCCCATAATACATAACAATAAATTTCAGTTTAAGGTCCTAAACATATAAAATTTTTTTTTAACTTATAGAAGAATATATGGAAGAAAAACTTTGTAACTGCTGAAAAGGGAAGAATGTTTTTAAAAAGACATAAAAAGCAGAAGTCATAAAGAAAAAGACTGATAAATACGGCTTCTTTAAAATAAAAACTGTTGCAAAACAAAAAGATACCACAAGTAACATTAATTAAGCCACAGGATAGAAGAAAATATCTGCAATGCATATAGTCAGTTAATGATTAATATCCAGAATATATTAAGAACATTGATAAAATAACAGGAAAAATAATTAAATAGAACAATGGACAAAAGACATGAACAGGCAAATCACTGATGGTCAGTAAACATATAAAAGGATGCTGAATAACACTTGAAATCAGAAAATGCATATGCAAAACTACCACTCCATACCCATCAAATTGGCAAAGGTTAATGTCCAACAGTACCAAGGGTTGGTGTGGGTGTGGGAAAATGAGAAACTCACACATGCTCTGGTGGGAATGAAAACTGGTCCAACCACTGTGGAAAGTAATTTGGCAAGATCTAAGGAAACTCGAAAACGCACATCGCACACACCCCAGTAATTCCACTTCCAGGTATATATGCTAAACAAACTGCACGTTTGCAAAAGCAGATAGCTATTAGGATGTTCACTTCAGCACTGACTGCAATAAAAAAATTTGTAAACAACCTACATACCCAACAGGAGAATGGATAGAAAGGTGTGGTATATTCATACAATGAAATGTTACACAGTAGTTATCATGAATGAACTAAATGGACATTTATCTGTATGAGTAAACCTCTAAAGCATAATGTTGAAATGATATATGTTGCAAAAAGATAACCTTTGTATAAAATTTAATATACCAACAAATATTTGTATTGTTTACAGATATAAACAAACATGTAAAACCAAGGAAGAGAGGATGCACATATATTTCAGAGTATTTAGGTAAGTCTGGGAAAAGAGAACAGGGAATGGTATAGGGAAGGGTGTTTCAATTGTCTGGAACATTTTTCTTCTTTGAAGACAAATTTGAAAAAAATGGGGCAAAATGTTCCTATTTGTTAAATCTGTGGGTGGTAGTTACATGGGTGTTTATTATTATTCTCTGTATGCTAGAAATGTTTCAACATTAAAATAAAAACGTATCAACTTAAAATATTAAAACAATGAAAATTTTAAAAAGCAGAGGGTCTCATCAAGCAGTGTGAGGAAGTCTATCACAGGGTTGGAAAAAAACCAAGTCAGAATCTGAGCACAACTCATACTTTACTTCAGACAGCTTTCTAATAAACTGGACCATCTGCTTCTATTGGAATGCTAGACACAGCTCTGGAGATAAAATAGGAAGCAAAGGAGCAGGTCAGAATTATAATGTTGAGTCAAGAACCAGAACTGCACCCTGAGGCAGGCTATACTAACAGGTGTAATACATCCTTCTGAGTTGACTTGTTGAAAAATATGATCTTTGTTGAGAAAGTTGGCCAATTAGTTGTTTAAAACCATTGATTGACATGAGGTACAAATAAAACACTGTTTTTGTATTATTAAAAGGCATGATTTAGTTGAATGCCTATTACTGATTTAGCAGTTAGAATAAATTAGTCAGTTGCCAGCAGTGGCAATTTTAATTTTAAGCTCTACTTATGAAGTAACAATCATGCCATGTCTTACTAGATTTATTAGAATAAAATATGGGAACAGCACCTGACACTGCCAAGTGCCTACAGAGTCTGTCTGTAACCATTAGTTTTATCATCTTATCTACATTATCAATCAAATCTAATGATCTGTAATATACTGTGACTTATTACACAATATATTTGGTTAAAAGAAGAAAGTCAGATTTCACTTGTTTTTGCAATTCCCTTTTTCCTGACACAAGTGAAAAGTTGGGGAGCAATACTGCTCCAATGAGGCACCTTAACTGGCTCAGCTTCACTAGATGTGGAAGGAGATGTGGACCTTGACTGGATGTAAAACTTGACGTTCGGATTCCGTACATGTGTGTTCTCAACGGGATCGGTCTAGGAAAATAAGTCAGGAAAAACAAAAACCCAAGAAATCACTTTTAAACAGTTAGTAGTTCTTAGAAAATTTCTGTAAGGCATGATCATGATAACATTTCTTGAGAAAGGAGGATAACAAACTTCAGTTTGAATATTCACATTAGAGATGTGTCATTATACAAAGGCATAATCACCAGGCTTTAAGGCAAGCAAAGGTTAAGATAACAATACTTAAATGAAATGCTTCAACTTCCACTGGTGATTTCTTTGAGCACTTATCTCTACTGTATGTTCTTTACTTTTATTCCACATGAAACTTTTATTCCACAAATTAATCATACATGTGAAATAAATACAGAGTACTTAAGAGAGATATGTAATGCAGATTAAAGATAATTCTGTCCTTGATAAGAATGAAATTTTGTTCTCTACCAGGCATTAGTTCAAAGTAAAAAAAACTGACCTATTAACTTTGTGCTTGTCACTAAAGTCCCCTTTTTATTTTGCAGCAACAGAAATAAAATGTCTGCATTTATATTCAGTTGCACCCTTTTAACCAAGTATTTTTTCAAAATGGAAAATGCTTTTGGTTAAAATGTAGCATAAAAGATCTTATAAAGCACATTGATGATATATTCAGTTTGGCAATTTTCAAAATTACTAGGATTGGGTTTTTAAAAAGCAAGGCAATGAAGGTAATCTGGAATTGCGTTAAGGATTTTAAATATGCACTCAAAATGATTTTTCCTTTTTCTTTCTTATTATGGTTACTCTTTTACTGACTGCTAGTGGGCTGGCCAACACTGCAGTAGCCCTCTGCTGGTGCCCACCCACGGTGTCCTAGGGTGGGGGGTATGGGCAAGTACACTGGAAATCTACAAGGCAAAAACTCTGGTAGGGCTGATTAACATGGCCTTAAACTTTTAGTTACTGGAGTCAGGAGAGGTGGGGCGAAGGGTCTCAGTGAGGACATCTAGGAGACCTGGAGCAGCAGCTATTTACCAATAAGCTAGGAAAGTATTTCAGTATTTTAAAAACTGGAACTACTGAACTGAAGCATACTCTGTTATCAGTTCTATGGGTGTGATGTGGCTAACTTAATAAAACTAGTATGCCTTATGAAGTGAGATAGCCAGGCCTGAATCCCATCTCTTGACTCCAAATGCAGAACTCTCGTTGTACCAGAGGCATTTCCACAGTAGAGGTACTCAAAGCAAGTTAGAGACCATGGAGACCAAGTTCTATGAGGTTGGACAATTAACTTTGCAAACTCATCCTAGAAAAATTGCTACATACCTCACTGCTGAAAATCACTATAGTCCCCTTTGAAGTACTCCCCTTGGGAAGCTAAGCACTGACACCAGCGCCTAGTCCACCCTTCAAAGCAGTTTTGGAACTATTTTTTTGGAATGACCATCAGAGTTGTTTGTATAATGCTGCAGTAAGTGCACAGTGGCGAGTTTGAGAACTCAATTCTCAGATTTTGCGGACAACAGCTCTGATGGCCATTCTAGAAAAGAGTTCTAAAACTGATTTGAAGGGTAGACTAGGTGCTGGTGTCAGTGCATAGCTTCCCAAGTTGAGTGCTTGGAAGGGGACTGTAGTGATATTCAGCAATGAGGTACATAGCACTTCTAGCATGAATTCACAGAATTAATTGTCTGATCTCATATTATCTCCTTTCGTGACAATGAACTCTAACCAGGAATAGGAGAGTAAGAGAAAGAAAAATGGGACTCAAGACAAAGTTTACCTAGTTTACAATTTTAGTCAGGGACAGCCATGGGGAAGGTAATCAGTTTAAATTATTAATCTGAAGCATGATCCTGATTTGGGAATAAAGCAGAAATGTCTTTTACTTTTTAAAAATCTCCTCGTTTCCATACAATGATATAAATTGCAAAGTGAATTAAGAGTCCATGGGGAAGAGGGTTTAATTAAAATGGAATTGATAAGCAAAGTAGTATTGATATATTTTATACTAAAAAGAACTTAAAACTGACTTAACCATCTCATAAACTTATTAAGAAGTACGCAAGTAGAGGATTTGTTATATGTAAAAAACTGGGTCATCTTAAGAAAATTCAAGTTTTTGACCTGCCACACAAAAGCCTTTAGCCTATAGCATGATTGAAAGACATAAAACAGGCATTCCTAAGGGAAGGATCATGCTGCAAACAGGACTGAATAGCTAATATAGTAGCTTTGACCGCTGGGTCAAATTATTTTAAAAATTCTTCAAAAATGAGAAAGGCAAGAACTTGCTGTTTCCAACAGTCCTGGATGAAATTTTAAAGGAGGTCTGCCCTCCGAGCCATGGGAACACATCCTGACAGAAGGTCAGCATACTGTTTTATATATATTCTTGTACTAAAATCAGAACACACTGCCTTAAGACATTTTGTCAGTACATGCTCTAATGCAGTGGTTCTCAACCTTCCTATGCCGCGACCCTTTAATACAGTTCCTCATGCTGTGGTGACCCCCATAAAATTATTGGCGTTGCTACTTCATAACTGTAATGTTGCTACTGTTATGAATTGTAATGTGAATATCTGATATGTGTTTTCCAATGGTCTTAGGCGACCCCTGTGAAAGGGTCGTTCGACCCCCAAAGGGGTCGCTACCCACAGGTTGAGAACCGCTGCTCTAATGGAAGGTTAATATCACATAAACCATCAGACCTAAAATCAAGCCCATCCTCCTGCCCCATAGTTCATTGTTAAAACCAGTATGTTTCTTGACCCTATGAAAATGTGACATTATGACAGTGTGATACTGGGCAAAGGGAAAAATGCACTACCACAGTTTAATCTGTGATTACAGAAATTAGAGACTCAAAGCACTCTTGAGCCTTTTAACACATTTCTGAAGAAGTACCATCATTTATGAAAATATTTTTCTAACAAGTTTTTACTCATGAACAAAAATAAAATAATAGAAGGGAGAATAGACTTTTAAATGATTTTTTTTTAGCTAAATGAGGTAAATAGTGGTTATTCAAAAGTGAAAAACATTTAAATTAAAAAAATAGCCCAATACCGATTGTAATAAAATAGAATAATGAAAATTACCATATTAGCTTTTTGGAGTTGTACGCTCTTAAATAATAAATCCCAGAGATTAAACAAAATCACTTTAGTTTTTAAAAATAAAAAAAATTTAAATAAGAATATTGAAATAATATTCTGAGATGGCATTAACTGAGCATATTAAAAAGTTGAACTATGCCATTTACAATGACACTCTAATTTATTTTATAAAAACATGATATATAAGTTAAAAATTACCACTTTATTTTCCAAACATGCTTCTTATAAAGACAGTTTGGTAAAGATAATAAACTCATGGCAAAAAAGTTTTGACTATCAAACTTTAAAAGAAATTTCTAGGCCTTTAAAAAGACTCTATTAGAAGCTAATAACTAATCAGATGAATAAATTTTAGTATTTCATTTCCTTTTTGGATTACTATCAGTATAAATAATGTCTCAAAAAAGGTTTAATAGTAAGAATAAAAAAAATACAGTATCACTTACATATTTTCTTTATCAAAGTATTAATTATCCAACAGGACTGTGGTTTTTCAAGATATTATTAGCTTTATCTATAATTAAATATTTACCAATGCATTTCTAATTTATTGCTTATTCTATCCACTAAACTTTCATAGTACTCACCGATGTTAGGGTTTACAGATATCATTAAGCTAACAATAATAATTGCCAATGATTCAGATATAACATGGCAGCAAAGCTATTACTAATAGCACATTATAGTTATTTTTACCTTCAAAACAAATATAATCATTAATATTATATTTAAACCAGAGGTTAAAAATGTTATGAAAACATTAATTTAAGTAAATTAATGTAAGCAACTAAATGTAAGCAATAACTTGAATAATGCAGGAAGAGCTAAAAAATGAGATATCTTAACTCAATAATTGGGTTTATAATTATAGAAATAATGATAAAAGGGGGATAATATGAAAAAGCAATAAATAGCTAATATTAATTAGCCAATATATTTTGATATTATCCACCAAAGAAAGATCTTGAAGACAAATTTTAACTCAATAGTAAAAACAATTAACTCAGTATTTCTAAGCTGTAACCTACTAAGAAAAATAAATATGGAATATCATTATGTACATGTGATTTTTTTCTACTTGTAGTTAACTAATTCCTTTTTCTAATCACTTTAAGGAATTATTCTGATGAACAGGCATTAGAAAGATCTACTATACTCCAATGTCATTTTTACTTGCTGCTCTACCATTTCGAACAAAAAGCAGAAAAACTGAGTATCACAATACTGTCCACAATGCCTATCACTGTCATGTAAAAAGTCCATAATGTTTCCTGAATCCATTAGGATTTCTCTAATGAATAATCCACAAAATATATTTTTAGAGTAGTGCAGTAAAGTATAAAAGTTTTTTTCCTCTCTGGATCAGATCTGATTTTTAGATTACCTATAAGCAAGAACTTCTCAAATCATACAATTCTTCTTATAAATAATAAAAATGACTAAAACTACTCATCTTGAATATGTATCAATGGGCCTTTTCTACTATAAAAATAATTACATATTTTAACAAATACAAATAGCAAAACATTCTCATAAGAAACCTAGTTTTCAAGTAAAAGTTTCCAAGTTTTACATGGATTTGATAAAGTTAAAAACAGTTTAAAGTTAACAAGTTGTTTTGTATTGGTCAATACAAAACTCTAAGTTAAGAGCAAAAAATCCAATTTTTATCAATTTTCTTTATTCTTTAGGCTAGAAGTAGTTTGCAAACAAAATAGTAAGTAATCAGAAACACTGTAATATTTATTGCATAACAGTAAATGTAATAGTTTTACTGTTATGCAATAAATATTACAGTATTTCTATAATACTGTTTTTTATCATAATAAGCTCAACAGAAAGAATTACATCACTAATAAAGTGTTTCTCACTATTAAAAACAATATGGACCTTTCCATAACCATTCATATTCAGACATTTATAATAATTATAACAAATCTTTCTCTACTATGCTTAATTGAATAATATCACTTATAAAAGAATATTAAGTATTCAAATTATAAATGAGACTTTATCTAGCACACTGGAAATAAAAAATACAGTAAACATATAGTAATACCTCACGTTAGTATAGTCACTTAAAGAATTATAAATTTATAAAAGTAGTATGTATTTGCTTGCTTAAAAACATGACATATAACATAAAATTATACACTACTATCAGATTCAAGGCTTCTGTTAGGAATGGTTAACTACACATATGTACCCTACAGTATGTAATATATTGATGTTCCCAGGGACTACTGAGGTTCCTCACTCTTCTACTGAGATGTTTCTATTTAGCTAAGTCTTCAACCATCTTCCTCACATGCATTTTCAGGGCTGCCTTTTTATCTGTCAGATACTTAACCAAGGAAAAACTGAAGTACACCTTGAAAGCAAATTACCATGCCTATCACATCTGCATTAAAAAATAATCAGATGCAATTACTGGTCAATGGGTTCTGGTTAAATGTGGTTTATTCATGTCCTATAGAACAAAGATACTAAGGAGGAGGGACTTCGTAACAGCTTTCTCCCTCAAATTTTTTCCTTATTTCAAGATTCACAGAAATGTTCTAGGTGGCCAAGGCCTATAGAAGTCTGGAAGGCAAACAGATATAACTAAATCTGTAATATATTGAACCTCTGAATTTTAACTTCATTCACAAACAAACTGTTAAAAGTTTGGTCAAATCAGAGGCTGATGATCTGAACATAATATAACTGGGGACACAACATTTTGGTCTTCTCTTCCAGAGGTCATACAAGGGCTATCCAGAAAGTATCCAGCCATTAATACAAAAAGTAGAGACATTATGGCTGTATTTTTTCAAGACAGCCCTTATATGATAATTCATATATACCTGGGTTAATCTGATAAATCAAATACCCAATAGTTTTATCTCTACAAATGTCAAAATAATCAAGAAATCAGTTGAACCAACAACCTGTTCATAAACTTCACTAATTAATGACACATCAGTTACTGATAAGCAGCATCTGAACTGCCTACTCATTATTAACCAGAAGTTTGAAAACATATACTATATAAGGCCTAATCATGTTTATTTCACAATCACTTTTCCAACACATCAGAAAGATCAGAGTGCAGGAAGCAGTGGGTTACTCTACTACTTCCCATGCCCTCCATAAATCAGAGAATTTCCTGATGTAGAACTTTCTAAGTCCAAGGATTCTGATTTAAGGCGTTGATCAATACAGTGATCATGAAGCTGACAGGTGAGTTAAAAACATATCTATCACAGACTTTCCTTTTTAATGTTACTATTTTACACGGTTTATGATAATCAACACCAACAATGTCAGCTGACCCACTGCTTCTCAATTGAGGAGTATGTTAGGTGCACAATGGTGTTGGGGTGGAGGCTGGTTTAGAAAATTTGAGACCTTTCCACAGATAGGTTCTCCATTCTGGGCACATGAGAATCTCGCAGGACAGAGGTAGAGGCTGGCCCATTTCAGACTGAGAAACACTGAGCTAGCCTCAGCATAGGAAAATGTTTATAGTTTGTTATCAATACATAGACAAAAAATGCTACTAATATTTTAAAAATCTTGGCTATATCTTAGAATATAAATGATGTATTATTAACATTATTGCTCCAAATCTGCAAATCTAAGATATTTAGGGATATTCCTTTGAACTACGTAAAAAAAAATCTATCACAGATTTCTCCAGAACTGATTTACATAAAATTATAGTCAATAAAATCTATAACTTGTTCCAAATCATTTTTGAAATTTGCATAACATAATCAAGTTTTCTTTCTATAAAAAGAAAATCTCAAAGAATTCTCTATGTATTTTCTTATATCATATTCTTATTTAGAAACTCATTTACTTTGTAAGTCATCAATTTAGAAGGCATACCTTAGGATTACTTACTTCCCAAACCAAAATAAAAAAGGTGTCTTATAATTTTAGTAGTTTGATTACAGAAATTTATATGAGCATTCCTAAAGCTTTGCGGCCAAAGCCAAAAAAAAAAATTTTAAAAAGAAAATAAAATACAGAACAGCAAGTAGCGACAGCAGGAGTAGCAGCACAAAGCATGCAATAAATGTAATAATACATCACAAAAACGTCAGCATGTTCTGCAACCACAGGCAAAAAGGATAAGAGAGAGGATGGAGGGCATCAGGATGGGTACACCAAGTGCAATAGTAGCTTACACGTCTGCCTTTGCTAGCTGGAGTACAGGATGGAGAGCGCTTCAACAAAGAAAGGAGAATACTACACGTTACAAATATTTACACACGTGACTCTCAATGACTACCACTGTATTAACAGACAAAGTATATAAACATACACATAAGGACATATTTTTTTGATAGGTTAAAAGGACATGTATCTTTAGGAAAAACTGGAGGACAGGACAGTGAAGAAATAGTTGTTCTGACTAGGTCTAAGAATGATATTCTGTTTTCACTGTACCTTCCCTGCACAGTGATTCACAAAATAATGCTCCACCAAGTAATGGACAATTTCTTCTCTGGAAAAGTTGGCAGTATCAACTTTAAATGTCAGAACAAAAAGGATCTAAATAATTCTGATTTAGTGCTGGCAAGTAACTACTTTCAACTATGCCAATCATTTCCAAATCTCTAGTGCCAATTCGTGCCTCTTCCTTAGGCTTCTGACTCATACAGAAAATTATCTGCTGGACATCTCCATACGCACGTCCTTCAGGCAATTCAAATGTAACCTGTCCAAAATGAAGCTGGTCACCTTTCCCCTTGGCTAGCCTTTTAATAATTATTATATGTGGAACTGGTTAAATCTAAGCTCCATAATATGGAGCGTAAAGTGATCCTGATTCTGCTCCCTGCCTGTCTCCAAACGCATTTCTTATCAATCTCTGTGTCACCCTTTCTGCTTTTGGCACACTGAACAGAAATCTCCATCAGGCCTCCCCTTCCCGCACTGTGCTCCTTCTCTACAGCTCCTCTGATTTTGCTAGCCACAATCATCTGTAAAGACCATGAACAGGCACCATTTCTTTTAGAAAGCTTTTCAATCAGGTGGTCTCTCCTTTATACTCCCATGACATAGAGTCCTTATCTGTTATTACTGTACTTCTGCCAATGGTGTTATGATGATTTATTTGGATGTTTATCTTTTCCACCAGTCAGTTCCTTAAGAGCAGAAAATATTGAACTATGCTTAGTATAAAGTGTGTAAATTTAAAAATTCATAATAAATTTGAATGATTCCTTCTGAAATTCCACAGTACTTAACCTAAATATTTCTATGGCACTTATCACTTCCTACATTACACAGAATAATAAGATAACCATTTTAAGGTCAGTTCTCTGATTTATCTTAGTGCCTACCATTGTGCAGAACATAGTATTACACATGTAAAAGGTATTAAATGTTTAACATAGAAAAAATCTTTTTTTTTTTTTAATCTACTTATAGATCAGAGTCTGGAGTGTGCTAAAACCATGAAAAAGAGCATGAATAGCTCAAAGAAATATATTACCACTATGCTAAAAATAGGTCAAAATGTCTCTCAAAATTATCTTTGCATATGAAGGATAACACATCTTCCAAACTGGCATTGTACAAAACTAATAATGATGTTAAATCACCATAGTATTAATGTTCTTCCGAAACTACCTACAAATCACACATCTATTTTTATGTTTTCAATAGCAAAGGGCAAATTATACTTTTTGGTGATGGTCCAATTAGAGAAAAACACTCCCCACCCCGCCGCCCCATCCACCACTGTACATAGCCCCACACACAATGGTTTCCTATAAACACTGAAACTGGTCTCACAGCAAACACCGGAAACTAGTATGTTGTCTTAATATGCAATCATATACCATTTAAAAAATGTATTTTATATCTAGCTCTATAAATTGTCACCAGAACTTCAAGGTTGATCATGGAAGTAAGCACACAAGCAGAAACCAAATCAAGTAATTTACCTTATGGACACGTAACTTGGCTAATCAATTTTAAGGTTTAGTTAATGAATTCCAGAGGTCTTATTTAATAAATACTGAAGAGGTGAAAGACTGTGTAGTCATGGCTCTTTTGCTCTAGATGGCCTAAATATATCACAGTATATGATATACACAATCTATAACATGAGGTCGGACAATTAATTTATCAACCTCATCCTAGAAAAAGTGCTACATATCTCACTGCTGAGTATCATTACAATCACCTTCAAAGTACTCCCTTTGGGAACCTATGCACCAATGCCAGTGCCTAGTCCACCATTCAAATCAATTTTGGAACTCTATTTCTGGAATGCCCATCAGGGCTGTTGTCCCCAAAATCTGACAATTAAGTTTGCAAACTTGCCACTGTGCGCTTACATTGGCAGCAATGTACAAACAACTTGGTGTCATCACCTTGGCAAAGTTCCAAAATTGCTTTGAAGGGTCAACAAGGCACTGGCTTTAGTGCAACGCTTCCCAAGGGGAGTACTTTGAAGGTGACCATAGTGATATTTAGCAGTGAGGTGTGTAGCACTTTTCCTAGGATGAGTTCACTAAATTGTCCGACCTCGTATATTCAATAATATACAATATAACATATTGCCTAAATTATGAAAGGACTGCATATGACAATACTCTGAAATGTGAGTTTCGAGTAAGTTTGTGCTTAATATTGGGATGAAAGTTCTAAAAAACAAAACTGAACAAAGAAATTTCAGGAGTGGTATAACTTCTCAGAAGGATCTAGGCCTAGTTTTGGTTTTAGGATTAAAACATTTTTACAATGCCATGTTTTAAAATTCTGTCTTTCATTGATTCTTTCTCCAGATACTGCTACAACTTAGCTGCCAAGCCTCAGAGTTCTGTGACTTGTTAAGATAGAACATAAATATGAAAGAAGGTAAGGGAGAGAATAATGTTAAAATCAAGAGATGAATGAAGGAAGCTAGGACCCAGGACTGAAATTAAATATATTTTGGGACATCTAAGTAAGATGTTATATGAGGCCAAAACCAAGGGAACTCAGCTTGCCAGTACTCTCAGACTACCTGCTTCTCTTAATATGTCATCAGGGTACAAGACAACATTGGGAGAACCAGACAGATGGACTACAGGTACTATCTCCATTCTTTTATGTCTGATTTTACATTCTGGAGCTTTAATTCCTTACTGTACACTTTCCTCAGCATACTATTATGACACAACCTCCAAAAAGGAACTTAGTACATTCTCATTTGGGCAATTTCCATTTTTGTGAACTTGGCCTAAATGAACAGAGTGTAGAATTGCAATTCAGTAGAACTCAAAACTTACATGGCATATATTTAATATATGACAATAGGTTTGTCAAATATAAGGAGCAAGTAGTTCATTTACATGACCATAATTAGTATTACCATTAATTCAGTCAAGTCAAACATTTTTAAATTCATTTGAAAAGAAGAAAATGAACTGAATAAAAGAGAAAGTTCCTGCAAGTTTTGTCTGAGGACCTCTGGATTTGTTACCATCGGGATGAAGGGAAGAGATGGGGAAAACCCAGGCTGCTGAGCTGCATGTGCCCCTCACCCGGTTTGTTACCGGAAGATGGATGAGGCTGGGCCCAATGTGGAATAATTGTGGGCAGTCTAGGGTTGAGAAAAAAGATGAGGGTAGAAGAGGGAATAATTTCCACAGCAGAAGGGATCCTGGTGTCTGTTATACTGCCAAAGTGGTCCCAACTTCTTTTAAAATTAACTAAAACCCCTTTTTATCTGTCCTAAAAAATATCATCTATAACCTCTTTATCACTAATTCCCTAAGTCCCCAAAGAAGGAATCCTAAAAAGTCATTCTTACTAATGGGAGACTATCGTAATAAATAATAGTTACAGCCACTGGATTAAATATTTTCTAAGGTTCTTTTCCTTCAAAAGTATTTGATTCTACAGATAGAAAAGCCCAAATGCCTAAATTCTCCTGAATTTCAGAAGCAGAGTGTTGAGGATGATTCTGCTTTGCACTGAATCAGAGAGAAGGATGAAGCAGCTGTCGTATACTCCTCTTCCGTCAAGGCCACTATTTCTTACACTTAGAGCTGTCTAAACAGTGTAGTTAAAAGAATAGCACCTTGCTCCAAATGTCTTCTCATATTGCCCAAAATCCGAGTATCCACTTGAATTCTGAACTAAAAGGCAAAACGTACTGCGGAAAAATTAGCTTTGGGAGTGTGGTTATGTGTAATGTTTCAAGTAAAAGAATTATAGTTGTTAATAGACCTGTGTGGGAGGGTGAAGGGAGAAAGGAGGGGCAATTTTGGAAGAGGGGAGGCACTAGTGCTAAAGTTCTGAAGCATCAAAGGGTACTAGGCTACTCAGGCAGATGGAGAAGGTCAACCATGTGTTGACACCAAAGAAAAGTTGTTTTCTGCAATTTTGCTTAATACTAGCCTTATTCTCTCCTACACCTACAAGTTCTAGATGCAATTAAAATTTTAGATCTTCAACATAACTTTGTTTCTTTTTTATAGCAATGAGATCAAAACCAAAAATGACCAGAGGACGTGTTCCATGGGTTAGTTATAAGTTAGAGTCTACTTACTAGAGAGAGTAGTCACATATTATAAGCATCACACACAACAACTTAACTAGTTTTGGCACAAAGAACAAAAAAAATTATTCCTTAACAATTCAAATGCCTAAAAGAGAAGGAGCTACATATCTTGGATGCTAACATAAGCATGACAAAGATTGAATACCATTATTTAAAACATCATTCTACTATGATTTTGAAGATAAATTGGATAATTCAGGTAACAGTGAACATCATTATAAACTACAAAGAGAAAGAGGAGGTTTATGCCAGAAAATACAAACTAAGAATACAAAACATTTTTTTTTAGAATGGGAGCTTACGGCCAGCCTTTGCCCTGACAGGTAAAAGTAACTTTCCAATAATAATGTCATTTGATAATTCTGGGGGAAGTTGTAGTGCTTCATATTGGTGGTGGGGAAGGCTGAACGGAAAAGAGTGAAGAAAAACATTGACGTGAAACTGAAATTATGGACAAAAAAGGAGACTAAATACAGGAAGGGAGGTGAAGTTGCCTATTAATAGTAAGAAACTAATAAACAGTATTACTGAGATCATTATACACATTTTTAATTAAAGTCTCAAACAATCATGAGATTAGAAATCTTGTTATCCCTGTTGGTCCAATGAAAAAACTGAGGTACATAAAGGTTAGATAACATGCTTCAAATCACACACCTGGAAAACAGCAGAGGTGGAGAACTTAAGTCAACTGAAGTACTTTACAAATAATCTGGGAGAAGAGATCTTAGAAAGCAAATGAGGGGAAAAACATGCCTTTAATGAGCCGGAACCTGAATCATAAAGATTCGGGAGCCTTCTGAACACAACTCTTCTATAACCGTTCCTTTGTACGGTTTTAAACTTTAGTTGTGTGTCTGAACTGAGTTTATACTGAGTAACAGCAGGTAAAAGGTAAGAAAGGGCACTCTTGGAGGAAAAGTGTCAGTGAAGCCATCACTGCAGCAGGGTGGAGGCCTCCAGAGGCAGCACTGAGAGGGGACAACAGGGCGCAGGAGAAGGTGTGCACTTCCGCAGGCTCTCCTGCTGAGAAGAGCTAGCCCGTTCGCCAAAGTACAAACTACTCAAGTTTTACAAAGCTTTTTGTGGAAGAAAAGGGAATACAGAGAAGACCTTGTTAGAAAGAAAAATGAAAATGGTTTTCTAGTGAAAGAACACTTAAAATAATTTACTCAAGCTTCCTATCCTTTTTAAGGTGAATAATACCTGTATGGAAAGACCATGTTGAGTATTTTCATATAGTAAAATAAATAGCAGATTAGAACATGAAGTACTATTGCACATCAAGAGAGTTCTCTTTTTATCACACGGTAAAATTAACTAGAATAATTATTAGTCTCAAGAATAATAAAATAGTTTCCACATAAAATGGAAGGGTGTACACTTTGGTATAAATACTTCAAAGATACCAAAGTCACTTTAAAAATAATTCTAAAAACTCTAGATCAAGAGTTTCCTTTAGTGGAAAATTATGCTAAATATTCTTCTGAATATAAGCATTATATTTAAAAAAATGTAAAAATAAAAAATTTAAAGAATTTTTCCTGGTTTAAACCAACAGTTCTATGCACAATATTTGCATTTAAACCAATTTTATTTCTCAATTTCTGGAAAGGCTAGGTGCTAAACATGATAATAAAATGCTTTATGACAGGGATTATTGTCCCATTTAATGCAGAATAGAGAGAATGTATATGGCAGGTACTTCCGTAAAGAGAATGAATGATACACATTAGGAACTCCTAAAGTACTAAGTGTGTAGAATTTAGGAGAAAATGATAATGCAGTCAATTTATAATGCGCATATTGCGTAAGTGAACTAAAATCCGTATTAGAAGAGAAATTCTGTCAGCATTAAAAATTTGTACTCAATTACTGTGTAATAATAAAATCTATTGGAAAATTCAATAAAATTTGTCACTTTTTCTGATTATACCACCAGAGATTTACTTTTAAGTAACACAGGAATTAAATAGTGAAGTGCTGAAAAGAAATGGGGAAGTGAAATAGAAATCACCATGAAAAATAAAAATGAGCAATTAGATATATATATCTATATATCTATATAGTGACAATAATCAAATAAACATTCCAGTTTTCAGAATTGTTGCAAAGAACAGAAATGCAGAACTTCTCTGATGGCCAAAGAATACTACAAAGTACAATTTTTACTTTATTATGTTTAATAATGATAAATTCTCAATTACATTCAAGATAAGAAAAATTATGGCTCCGAAATAAATTATCAAGTGTGATATTTCTAAAACTGACTGCATTAGGCAAATTCTTCATATCAATTCACTGATCTCTTTTATTGAAGGATGCATTGGTTTGAAAATCAAAGACTTACGTCATCCAAAAAATCAATCAGTGAAGATGAGGAAGAAGAAAAGGAATCCTATTTAACGAATACAGCAATAAAAAAATAGAAAATATGGATGAAGCAATTTAATAATAATAATAAATTAAAACAATTGAAAGGCAAATGACATTAATTCAAATAAATAAATGAGAAAAGTAGTCACTGTCATTGTTTCTCAAAGAACTTAGAAATTCATTAATTACATTTTAAGAGGTGATTCTTCTTCCGTTTCCCAAAGGAATGAAATATAGTTTATATACTGTGTCCAAAATGTAATAAAATGAATCTCAAGACAAATCATCAATAATCAAATGTAACGTAAGCACTTTAGGAGGTTAACAACTAAAGGTAAGAAACAGACTCCATCTCTATTTATTCCCACTAGAATGTAAGCTCTTTGAGGGTGGGACTTGGTCTATTTGGTCACTACTGTTACCCTCCAGGACCTAGAACAGTTCTTTGCACAGAGACATGCAATTACTTGTTGAATAAAGACATAATACTCAAATTTTCTGGGACAAAAAATACTTTATATTGTAAAAAAATTTTATTTTATTTATTTACTTAAAAAAAAAATTTTAGCAAAGAATTTACCAAACAATGACAGTCATATAATCACTATTTCATTAATATGGAATCTGCCTAATATGCTCTATGGAATATTTAAAAAAGAACATTCCTATTATGTACTTATAAAAAACTAAATTAATTTGGAACTAGAACCAGCATTGCCTTGTTGTGAGCTATGACAGTTTTCAATTGCTTTTTACTGTGGCTCTACATTTTGGAGAAAAAGTATGTGTCAAACTTATTTCAAAAGTTAGGATTTGTTAATCTTCGGGGGAGAGGTAAAGCTGCCTTTAAATATAATGACTCTCATATTTAAACCTTTCTTACTTGTTTTCTTAAATACAACTGTGATTACAGTTTCCATAAGAATGTAACACATTTCTTTCCTAATTTTTTTTAATATGTAAGATTCCATGTCCTCTTATGTGGGATACGATAAAAGTTTTATTACAAGTGAATTTTAAATCACGAAGTGATTTTTAAATTGACCACGGAGGGTATCTGAAAGGCTTAATACTTACTTCAAATTGATCCAGAGCATCGGTAGGCGTATTCAAAAATGCCAAGAAAGAATGCTGTGAGTCTTGGTGCTCTATACCTAGAAGACAGCAGCAACTATTTTTAAAACTAGAACAATTTAAACTAATTTTCATGGATGACCTTTCCTTTCTGAATTCTATTAAAAGCTGTTCACAAACTACCATATTTCAAAGCTGACCAAAATTAATATTTAAAAAACCAAATCACATGACTGTTTCTTAGAATATCAAATAGTTAAATTTTATCAGTATGAAACACTTGTTCTTGACTGAAGTTCTTAAATTTCTTTCTTTCCCACATAGTATATCATAAAAAACACATTAACTCTTTTGGTAGACTTGAGAGAATTTTAAAAATAGGGCCCTGATGGTATCTGATTTTTCTAAGCTACTTATCACCAAGTTTTCTGTTTTGTAATATTCTTATCAAGTATATAATATGCACTAACATAAATAATCTTCCATAAGAAAATAATGTAGTGATAAAATAATTTAATTATGAAATAAACTTTTGTCAAGGCCTCAATCTAGATTCAGATATTGTTTTATTGACAGAATTAAGAATCAAAAAACCTAGCTTTTCTCAGATAAATTTTAAAAATGTCATGCATCTCTCTTAGCTATGATAATTAACTTTAAAATGAATAATTTCCAAAATAATTCTTAAAATATACACAGAATAACAAATACTTGAAAGGAAAAAGCAGGAATAACCGAGCACATATTTTTTAATTTCCATATCCTTAGAAACTGCCATCAACTAATTTGTCTGCTTTTCATATTACTCTCTAATAATATACCAAACAGCTGCCAGAAAAGGCAGAATGTTCAGAAATTCATTCAGTCAATAAATATTTATTGAAGGGCTATTATGTGCCAAACCCAGTCTAGGTATTGGAGCTATAATATAAATAAAGCACTCTTCACCCACCTAAAAAAATCCTTGCCCTCAACATGTAAATATTATATTATATTATTTAAGTAGCATAGTACATTATGTTATGACATATAGTGAAACTTTATTATTCTGCAATGTTCAAAATCCAAATAAAGAGCTATGGGTTAACATGCTTTCATAAAGCAATGTGAAAACAAGTTTTTCTTTTGCAAGTTTACATCTATTCTAAAAATGATGTGGTCAATGTTATCCAGTATATTATAGTTAAATCATACTTTGCATTGGTCTCTTCTCTATATAAATTGTCTTTACAGTCACAAGTCCTCCATGTCTTATATTCTTTTTCCTTTACTCACTAAATAATACAGTTCCCTTCCATCCTTTAAATGTATTGAAAACCCAGCTTGATTCTCATTTCGGCATGCTGCCTTGTGCTGATTTGAGTTCCTAATTCACTTTTTCTGGGTTCCTTCCTTTCTTGTTCAGTAGGAAATTCAATCAACAACATTTACTGCACATCTACTTGTTTTAATGGCTTTTTCTTGTTAAATCCTTTATATGATTACCCATTCTCCTCCACAATTTTAAAGCAGAAGCAGAGACCCAACCAGCTTTTAATCACTCTGAATCACAGGGCTGGGAAATGATGGGAAAGCATGCAAGTAAAACAAAGAGCCCATTAACTAGGTCAAATACAGTAGGAATACTGACTTGATCAGGAAATAATTTCCAATAACTGCATGTAAGAGAACCCTTCATTAAGAAAATAACATTCTAAGTTTCTTTTGACTAAACCTTCACATTCTTAACACCAACATTATGGAAAAAAGTTAAGTTTGTGTAACAGAACTACAAAGCACTCTGAGTTGCTTTACACATTAATGAAAAAAATTGTCAAGTAATGTTTCAAGAAAATGGGAATAAATCCTTGGAAATCCCACAGGGCAAACAAGTTAACAATCAAACATGAAAGAAAACAATGAAATGCCAAAATAATTCTTCATCCTTAAATCATCCCTTTAAAACACAGAAATAGATTAAGCTTTAGTTCTTTCATACATTGTTTCCCCAACTACCCTGGGTGTGAATTCCCTATAATATCTGAAAATAGTATAAAGTATATTTTAAATAATAATTTTTTCCCAATTACAAAAATGTTATTCATGAAAAAGTCCATGGCGCTGGGAAAAAGTGAATAAAAAAATGAAAAAAACATTTATTACAAAGTGGGTTTTTCTATTACTTTAAAATCTTTATTCAAATGTACATTAAGTAAAACAAAAAGGACTCAGAGGCTAGACTACCAAATATGTGTAAGAGTGTGTATCATATATACATGCACATATCCATAAGTAAGTTCCAGGACTGCTTACATAAACAATTCTTCCACCTATACAATAAGCTGATTGTTGTATAATAAAATGTATTCACATTCACTCAACAGCATATTAAGTCCTGATTGATGCAAAAAACATTCCCATACCCTTTTCAGATCTAAGCTCTTCAGTGTCCTTTATCAGTTGTTCAATTTCTGATAGTAGTTCCAAGTTCTTCTTCTCTGAATCTTTTAGTTTACTTAAATAAGGGGGGAAAAAAAAGAAAAAATGTCATTATTTTCAGTGCTACATCACGTATGTAGTTGGATTTGGTGTAAATGTCAGTCACGCTAAATTAGGAAATTGCAAATCGCTGCAGGAAGGACAAATTCAGCCTGTCTCTACTGCTATGCCCAGCTTTGCAGAACACAGCCAGGCTCACTCACTCACATACTGTCTGTGGAGCTCTGGCACTACAACAGCAGAGCTGAGCACACAGAGACTACACAGCCCCAAAATATGTCCCATCTAGACTTTTACAGAAAAAGCTGGTGACCCTGAGCTAAATTATTAATTTTAAGAAAGTCATAATATCGAAAGTTAATTTTAGAATTGTTAGACTTCTTCCATAGAGAACCATGAAAGTGGAGCATATATGTGTTTGCAATTTTCAGTTTACTCATATCCCTGATTTATGAACAAATGTATAAACTCCTATGTCCTAGGCACAAACAAACAGACCTTGGTTATTCTAAACTACAACACAGAGAATAATACTCAGTAGCTCTTTATGCTGGGATTAATTAAGACTCTCCAGGAAAAGTTTTATTTTCCATTTTCAATGTCACACTAGCACATTTAAATAAAGTATACTTAACGTATGTCTAGATTATCTACAACAGGAATTCATAATACAAGTGGGCTGTCATTTATCAGAGTGGTCTCTGATTAATTTAAAACATTAATGACTGCAGTGTAAGACTAAGGCTTCACACAATTAACAACTGAATTTATGGGCCTATCTTTTCATGACTGACTTTGGAACTTTAGGTAGTCCAAATACCAAAAGGATTTTTCTATTTATATTTTGATTTGCAACATGAACTTTCTATTCTTCCTCTATATCACCTATACTGACTTATTCTTGAACCATGTTTATATCCAATTCAATTGTGATTTTCATTTTATCATTTATTTATTCAAAGTATAATTTACTCTACTGTTGTGGTAAGAACTGAGTGAACATATTCGTTAGCTAACTCTCCCAGAGACTGGGTGATATATGTTATTTTTACACATAAAACAACATGAAAAATGATTATAATTAAAATATATTATACCATTATGAAATTTACCATCAATAGAACCTTCACTTGTAATATTAATAGATCTATGGTACAGGCCAGAATTTTCAGATAACTGAAAATTTTAGAATTCTGTTAGACTTCTTCCATAGAGAACCATGAAAGTGGAGCATATATGTGTTTGTAATTTTCAGTTTGACTCATATCCCTGATTTATGAACAAATGTTCAAATTTTGTTCGGACTGCATGTTGCATTTTAATACTAATATGATATTTTTGAACATGAGACCATTTGGGATTTTATCCATTAAGGAATAAAACTTGAGAGTCAACTGAATTTTAGAAATGAGTGAAAAAGTAAATAAGAGTATATTAATATTAATTTCACTTTACAGACAAGGAAAACAAGGCTGTATATTAAAGCCCATCACTGCATACAAGCTTTGAGGGCATCTATTCATTTTCAAATCTTCATAACTTTTTTTAGTCATCACTTAAAAAAAGTGACAGGTAGGAAATTAAACATGTAACTTCTCTCCACATACTCTGGACCAACACAGAAGTTATTCCAGTAGGAATACGTTCTTCAATCTTACCATTCTGTTATGATGTTAGAGGCTTTAACTTTATTCAGTTCTTCCTGGATGGCCTGTTTGGCTCTGATTTCTGCATCCAGAGCTGACTGCAGCTCCAGCCTGGCTGACATATCCAGTTTTGCAAAACGACGCATCTTCCAGGGCATATCCTGTGAAATGAAAGACTGTGTTTTCCAGCTCCATTCCATTTTATTTTTAACATTTAAATTTAGTAATCCAAATGAATTTGGAAACTACTTAAAAGCATCACTTTTCTCTAATAACAGAATAAAACCATTGCTTGTGTAACTGTATTATATTTCATTAAATTCAAAAATAACTATAGACTCACATATAAATGAATTTATTTTTTATGGTTATTACCAATATTGGCTAGCCATACAAATTATAGTTAAGCAGCTATATGTTATGATTTCCTAAACTGAAAAAAACTTGGACTAACTGATTTCTCATGAAAAACTTTAAAGAAATCAGGTGAAAGACTAGACAAACTGATGTAAGATCCATTACAGTGTTTTCTGAGCCTTTCCCTCCTCTAACAGGATAAGCCTCCATGAAGAACGCCAGCTTACTGTTGCTCGTGTACCCAGGCTGGAGTTTCTTAATGCTTCTAATTCTTCAGTCATTTTAGAAGCTAAGGCCTGAAGATATCCTCGTGCATCCTTTTCATCACTGACCCTAGAATACACATATAGAAAGATAGTGATATAGTACAAAAGTACAACAAACAGAAGAACTTCAGTGAGATATGTACTATTTAGAGCATCACAAATAAATAAAAGTGATAGAAATCCAAAGATGCTTTCAAATACCTTCTTTCAGAGGTCTATCACAGTAGTACTATCTGTCAACAGGGGAAGAGGTTTACTGAACTATCAGTTACCTACAAATTAAAGCTGGCCATGTTTAGGAAAAGTCCAAATTACTCACATCTGGTAAATTAATAAAACTTCACCTGTGAACCACAGAATTAACATTCTTTTAATCTAATATTACCCCTCAAGATTTCTAAAGATCAAGATCTCTCATTAATTGGATTCTGTCATTTTATATTATAAAAACACAACACACCTTTCTTAAAACTCAAGTACACTATACTTAGAAAACTTAAAGTAGAACATTCTGCAAAAATCAAGGTTGTATTATAGCAAAGCTATTCTGTTTTAAGACTATCTTTTGCTGAAGCAACTATTATGATTTGAGACAGAAATGTTTTCAAATTATATTCACTAAGACAAATACCACACATTAGAATTTCTCAAGACAAAGTTTGCATGTTGTTACATCACCAAAACAGGGGGAGGACCAGGGATGGGAAAGTGCCAGCATATGAAAATCTACACAAGAAGGTCCTATTCTCAAGAATGAAAACCACCGGTATACAGAAGCTATAATTCCACAAAGAAAAAATTGAAATTTGCAATGCTCAGAAGTATACTCTAATATACTCTGGGGAAAACTATTTGCTTTGTGCAGTCTGGTTGTTTTCAAAGATAAACTTCAAGCCACTAAACAGCTATAAGGGAAAGTGTATTTCAGGAAAATTAACACGTATCTGTGATGTATACAGCAGACGAGTTTAGATCTTGAGTCCTGCGTTAGCCATCTTTAGAACTGAAATTCCCGGGGACCCAAGAGATGATTCATGTCCCAGGAGAGACTGAGCGGGACCATGCAAGATTTCATCACACTACTCAAAACAGTACACAATTTAAAACTTATGAACTGTTTATTTCTGGAATTTTCCATTTTATATTTTGGGATCGTGGTTGAAACCAAGGAAAGTGAGACTGCGGGTAAGGAGGGGAATTACTGAATATCACGAGTTTCTAAATCCTTGTTTTGGCATTGCTTCATTGCTTAATATACCAGCCTATAAAGCTATAGGGACTCTTGACCTTTATAAGCTTGGACAGAGTTATCTCAGAGAGTCACCTGAGAGTAGGTGAGAATCTGCAAACAGGGAGTATTATCTTTTACTTTTAGCCTAGTAGGCATTCATCAATTCCTTACCTAATATAAGCCCATTTCTAAATAACAGCTTGTATGCAAAGTGACTTCCTTGCACATCTGATTTCTTCTACATGTTTCACTTGAATATGAAAAGTATACTGAGTGTTGTGTGGCATCATATAAAAACTTTCACCTGCATCCTTTCCACCAAGCCTCTCCAGAGAGTCCACATTTAAAGACTCCTTCCTTTACCAGAAGCACTTCGCATTCCATGCCAGTTACTGGAAGAGGCCGGGGGTGTAGGATCTCAGGCTTTGGACAGATCAGCTCTGTGTCCTGTAAAGTCACTTCCAGCAACACTTTCATTATAATTTGGTTATGTAACAATGGATTTACAAATAAACACTCATAATTTTTTATATAAGCCTGGCTAAAAGATTAAAATGATTTTGCTTCTGAAGTGGAGATTTGATGACAAGGACATAAATCACACATTAATGAACTATTAACTATGCTGTTTGGAACACAACCAAATTTCCACAACAGCAGCATTTTCCTTCACATATTCACTGAATAGTCACATTATTAAACAAAGATGAGTCAACATAAAATCTTTACAGTTAAGTCAGTATCAAGATACTTGAGTCATCTAGGTAAGATTACTTACAAAGGCAGTGTTTAATCACTCCTAATTTTGTTTAAGGAGGGGATTAATCTGACATAAGTAAGGAAAATGAAAAAAAAAAATGCTTAAAGAACCAAAACAAGAGCAAAAGAAACTAAAATTTCCACCAAATGAGTGGTCTGTAAACATACGAGTATAAAGAAGCTAGTTGTTTTCAAATAAATTAAACATCTCTGATTTGCCAAAAAAGTTAAAAACTTAAAAAGTCAATTTAAAAAGTTAAACTACCTATTTTCAATATAGATAATAAAATCCCCATCAGATTCCACTTTCTTCATGTATTATAATATACATACAAATTTTCTCAGCCATGAAAAGGAATAAAAATCTTACCATTTGTGACAAAATGGGTGGACCTACAGGGTTTTATGCTAAGTGAAATAATTCAGACTGAGAAAAACAAATACCCTATGATCTCACTTATATTTGGAATCTAAAGAACAAAACAAACAAAATAGAAACAGACTCACAGATACAGAGAACAAACTGATGGATGCCAGATGAGAGGAGAATTGGGAGAATGGGTGAAAAACCGAAGGCATTAAGTACAAATTGGTAGCTACAAAATAGTCACAGGGATTTAAAGTACAGCATAGAAAATAAAGTCTATAATGTGGCAACAGCGATGTACCATAATTAATCGGGGCGATCAATGCATAATAGACATTATATAAATGCCTAACCACTATGCTGTACACCTGAAACGAATAAAAATAGCACTGAATGTCAACTGTAACTGAAAAAAAAGAAATAATTTAAAAAATATATACAAATTTTTACAAATACCACAATAAACACTTAATGAATGCATTAACATAAAGATTACTAAGCTGATATTCTTTTTTTAATCTTTTAAATTTTTTATTACCATTAATTACTCTTTTAAAGAACAGTTGATAAAACTAAACCGTAACCATTTAAGGTTTTTAAAATGCCATGTGTGAATCAATCCATTATAATTATAAAAGGTGATAGTATAGTATTTCGGCTTCTAAATGTTTCTCCAAGCTTTCTGTTTCTTAAAATAATCACAAATACAGCAATTTCGATCTTAGGAACATCTACAGCTAGTGAATGGCTTTCTTCAGTTTTTTAAGGATCGACTTCTTAGGAGAATGTTAACACTTCCTTAGAAAGAAATATGAGGTTTGAATGGTGCTGTGTAAAAGCTGATACCGGATATTTACTGGAGTTAGGGAACAGAGGAACAAAAGAGAAAACATAGCAAAGAACATATCAGTAATAAAGCTGTGATTTTAGAAAAACATGTTTCATAGCAAAAAATAAAACGTTAGTCACTTCCCGGAATTCATACCAACTTGACCATAGCATTATATCCAAAATCCCTAACAAAAACAAATTTCAAAGAGTACTCACCACTGAATTATTTCTGTGATTTGGGCTTCCCAATGTGCAACTGATTCTTTCTTGTCTGCTAGATCTTTTACCTCTTCTTCTAACTGCTGGTTGCGCATACTCAAGTTCTCATACAGAGTGGTAAGCTGAAAGGCAGTTTTAAGACATGCATGACCTTTAGGAATAGGATGTCAAGCTGCTCAGAGCCTCTTATTAAATCACCTTATTCCTCAAAAATGCTATCTTCCTGATTCCTCATTATCATATACCCTCTGGTCACTGAATTTGGAAATATCATGTACTCTGAATTCTCTTTCTGTCTTTGCTTTTCTTTCTCTCACTCCCTACCCTAAATTGGTTCCATTTGTGAACATTCTCCATTTGCCTGATGAACTCCCCAATTCCTGTGGTAGCAATGTCTCTCACTTTTTATCTAATAATGTCTCTATGTCATCCTCTTAAAAAAAATTATAAGGTAGTTCAAGCTTATATAAGTGATTTATCATGAGTCCATCACCCCACCTTAATAATTATCACCACGTCAATCTTAATTCATTTGTACTCCTGTGTTCTTAACAGTCCTCCTCTATTATTCTGAAGCAAATACCAGACATCACATAATTTTATACATATAAATTTCTGTGTACAGATATGGCTAGAAAATACGTTCTTTTTAAATATAACCACAATATCGTTATCATACATAATAAATTTAACATTTCCTGACAGCATCATGTAGGTAGAAATTGTTCAAATTCCCAGTTATCTCAAAATATAACAAAAATGTAAGCTTGTTAAATTGAATCATGTAAACAAACAAGTAAACATAGTTTGAATAGGTTTTTATATCTTTTGAATCTATTTATGGGTTCCTACGTTAGTCCATTCGGGCTGCCATAACAGAACACCACAGATTGAGTGGTTTAAACATGAAACATCTCTCACAGTTCTGGAAGCTGGGAAGTACAAAATTAAGGTGTCAACAGATTCAGTGTCTGATGAGAGTCTTCTCCCTGTGTCCTCACAAGGTGGAAAAGGTGAGAGAGTTCTCTGAGGTCTCTTTTATAAGGACACTAATCCCATCCATAAAGGCTCCATCTCTGTGAACTAGTCATCTCCAAAAGGCTATACCTCCAAATATTGCATGGGGATTAGGTTTCAGTTGGGATTAGGTTTGGAGGGACACAAACATTCAGTCCATAGCACTTCCTCTCCAACATTTTCATTTTTCTTGCAAATTATTTGTTAAAGAAAGTAGGTTGTTTGTCCTACAGCTTCCTACAGTCTGAATTTTTGCCTTCATTGTATGTAACAATCCAGGTTGACGGTTATTTTCCTTCAGCACTTTGAAGATGTTATTCTTTTTTATTCTGGATTCCATTCTTTCTTTTCTGTTGGAAAGTTACCTTACAGTTTAAATTTGCTTAAATATAATGTCTTTCAACCTCTGGCTGCTTGTAGGATTTTTCTTTGGTTGGTTGGTTTTCAACAGTTTTTCAACTATGTGCCTAAGTGGGATTTAATTTCTATTTATCACCTTTAGGGTTTGTGAAATTTCTTGAATTTGTGGTTAAATGTTTCTCATTAATTTTTTGAAAATTATGGGCCATTAACTCTTCAAATATTGTGTCTGACACAGTCTCTCTCTCTCCTCTCCTTCTGGGAAAGCAAATATATAAATGTCAGATCTTTTCAACATGCCCCCTATGTCTCATACCCTCTTTTACGTATTTCCATCCTTTTTTATCTCCATCCATACTTCAGCCTGGAAATTGTTTTACTTACCTACTCCTTTCTTTGGCTCTAGCCAATCTGCTATTAAAATCTTCTACTGGGTATTTCAGTTATTTTTTCACTAGTTGACTCTCCTGTGTAAGTTCCAGTTGTTGACTGAAATTCATCATCATGTCTTCTATTTTCTTAAACATATCATACAATTATTTTAAAGTTCATTTATGACAATTCCAATACTGGGAATTCCTGTGGGTCTGTTTATACTGACAGCCTGGTTTTCTTTGTTTTTCTTTCCATATTTTGTTTTTGCTGTTAAATTTTTTTCTTTTGGTTTTCAGTTTATCATACATTATTTATGAAAATTTTAAGAGGTAATCTGAGGTTCTGTATAATACTTTCCTCTAGAGCAGCAGTGTCCAACCTTTTGGCTTGCCTGGGCCACACATAAAATACACTAACACTAACAGTAGCTGATGAGCTTTAAAAAAAAAAAAAAAAGCCACAAAAGAATCTCCTGTTTTAAGAACTTGGGTTGGGCCACATTCGAGGCTGTCCTCAGCCACAGGTTGGACATGCCTGCTCTAGACAGTATTTACTTAGGACTTTTCTCAGACAATTAGACTAAAGATAAACTACTTAAAAGGGACTAAATACTTAGAGGCTGGGTTTCAGTCACGGAAGGGTCTCATCTCTTTCTAGTTCACCCCTATTCCTAAAATGTAGCCAGCTTTTCAAGGAGTCCAATTGAAAGCCTAAATTGAACACGAGGATCCTGCACCTTGGTGGGCAGTGAAATTCAGTGTTTGTCTCTCCAAAGTCTAGAAACTACGGAATACTGAGCTCAGCTTCCTGGATTCTCAGTTACCGCTTTCACACCAGCAAATGCCTCAAGAGGAAGTGGCACTGCATGTTGGACTCTTATATGCACTACTCCTTTCTTCAGAAGATTCGTGAAGTCTTGGCTGCCTTCTTATCTCTACAATACCTTCCTGTAGATGAATACTGTAGGAAGTATTCTGATGGTACTAATTTTTTTACATCCAGCTTTATAGCTCTTCTTGATGAGGTGGTGGGTGTAATGCAAGCTCATCTGTCACAAAAGTTCTTGATTTATTAAATTTCTAAAAATTCATGATAAAATTTATACATGTAATTTTTATTTCATGGTTACATTCATTTATTCTGATAAACGGTCTCAATCTGCCATTATTACTATTCCACCACATCCTTTCCAACAGTTGGTATGGTCAAGAATGAGAGTGTACAGCAATACCTTATTGTGGTTTTTAACTTATACTTTTCTAATGATGAATGATATTGAATATCTCTTTATATGCTTATTTGTCATTCATATATCTTCTTTCATGAAATGTCTATTCAATATTTCCCATTTTTTCCATTGGGTTGTTTATATTATTTATTATTGAGTTTTAAGAGTTCTTTATATACCTGAATATAAGTCTTTTATTAGATAAATGATTTTTAAGTTTTTCATCTCACATGTGCATGTCTTTTCATTTTCTTAATGTCTTTAAATGATGATATCCAATTTAACATCCTTTAATGTCATACCTGTAAAATCTGACTACTGACTAACCCTTAATCACAAAAATTCTCTATGTTTACTTATCTCTTACTTAACAGTTTATGATCCACTTTGAGTTAATTTTTACATATGGTATGAGGTAAGGATCTAAGTTATTGTGAGAATTAAATGATTTCTATGAAGTTACTCAGAAGAGGACCTGCACATAGTAAATTTTACCTAAGTATTAGTTCATTTGGTTTGGGGATGAGAAGGCTTTACTATTTGTGTATTAACGTATCTGGCTTATAATAATTTTAAGACTACACAGGAATACGAAAAAATGTTCTTAACATTTTACGTGATAAGACAAATTTAAAAATTGAATGTATGTATGCTTGCAATTATATAATGATATATATACAAACAAAACCTGGAAAGAAACATGTAAAATTAAAAGAGTTATTCTGTGGTGATCAGATCACAGGTAATTTTTATGTTGGCTATTTTCCCCATTGTTTGTAATTTTGCTGTTCTTGTAAAATATTTAAAACAAGATATATGTGACATGTTTTTTTTACTATAAACAACTTACTTTCACTCCACAAAATATATGGCTTACTTAATTTGCAATAAGTTTTTTTTAATTAAAAAGTAGAACTTGAGACTTCTGAAAATACCAACAAAATTGTTTTAATTTCCTTTTTAGCTTTAATTTTTTGGAGTTAAAAATGTGAATGTGAGGATGTATTAGTTACAAAAGTTATATAAATCTCAAAATTAACATATATTTGGTTTTTGGCTTCTATATCTAAACTTCTGTTGAGAAGAAATGTAGTACTCTTCAAGCCACTGACTGGAGCAGTTGGTGTACCAGTAGCAAAGGCATTCTCTGATTATCCCTCATGGGGAAAATACCCAATTCACACCAAACCAGCAAATGAGTACACAGAGAGAAACAGTGTACTGTTTCTCAGCAAACATTAACTCAGCAAAACTTTATGATTAATAATGAAAAAACACCAAGGGGTGAACACAAGATTTGATCTACATTCAATTTGATTATTTCCCAATATAATTTTACTTATACTATAATGCCATCTTTTGCTAGGTAATTTGCTTAAAAATTACGTGAAGTGGCCTTCTTAAGTTTGATTACATATATTTCTTACCTCAAGGTAACTCTTAACAGAATCTGAAAATTTTGCTTTGCAGTTGTACACAGAAATGTTTAATTTTGTAGTCATATTAAGTCAAACACATACAGTAACAATTATGTGACCTATTCTGATAAAGTTCCAATAGTGTTGGTTTATTTTAGTGGAAATAATTAAGATTACATGGTAACATTCATACACTAGTCATAGTTCAAATCCATTTATACTACTTACTATTAGGCTATTGTCCAGTATCTGCGTACATCAGCTTTGTAAACCTTCACAAATGAACTAATAGAGTTCTTTTTCGAGTAGTTTTCCACCAAAAAAGCAGTCAATTTTAAGTGCTTAGAAAATGAAATAATCATGTGGAAAGTAGTGGAAGAAATGGGAAGATACATGGAACAAATGAAACACTGACATAAAACGAAGTCTTGTCTTTTATGACGAGTCATGGTTTTTCAGTCTGTTACTGGATTAACCAATAATTGAAAATAATGCTTTTACCGAAAGAAAATCCTAGAAATCATTATAAAACACAATTATCCAAACCTTCTTACTTAAATGTAAATAAAATTATTAAAACTTCTGGTTAATATGAGGGTTTTTACAACTGCTTATTAAGAGCTGACACCAGAAATGTAGAACGATGGCTGTTTGAGAACTCAAAGCTACTAAATGGAAAAATATTCCTTTAAGTATTTGAAATTTTGTTCATAAATCTGTTCACTTATAAGTTCAACCTATGGTTCTGCTCTTTATTCAAGCTACAGAGTTTAGGCAGAGGTGGTTTCTTGGGATTCTTACCAACCAATGGTATTATTTCTAGCTATTATCAGTTCTCACTCACAAATAGGACATCGTAGTTGTCCAAATTGTTCTTGCTCTTGCCAAGGGCCAGCTAGTCTTGGCCATGACAGAGTAAGTGACAAATATGAGAGATAAGAACAAAAAAGAGAAGAGATTAAAAGTGAAATAAAGAATAAAGGATCAAAAAAACAAATGGGACAAAGAAAAAGATGAGAAAAGCACAATCATCTGTCCAGAAGACTCCAGTACAGATTGGTACAACCAAACAGTGCCTTGTACCAAGCAATCCGTGTATACAAGGAGTAATATTAAACAAGAAAGTGTACACCAAATTTAATACTGTTCACAGAACTGAACATCTAGCATTGCTCAATGAATATGAGATTGAATCACTTACCTTATCAAGTTCACTCGTCAGTTTTTTATTTTCTTCAGTTAATAAAACTTTTTCTCGCTCATACTGTTGTTTGAACTCATTTTCAAATTCTTCCCTTTCACTTTGACTAATACGATTCAACACATAAAGACAAAAAAAGGAATTGAATTAAAGGTAAAATAATGATGTCCCAGATTGACTATTGTACCATAAGCTTTATTCTGCAAAGTCACCTAGATCTTAATTGTTTCCAATTATAGTTCTTTCCCTTAAAATTAAGTCACAATTGTTTTCTTTTAAATAACAGATTTGTCTGTTTAATATATATCTTCTTTGTTTTTCATTTGAAAATCTGAGTAAGACATCTGTGTTCTGCAGACTTCCTGGCTGCGTTCACCTCATTTAGTTACGTGTACACTAGAAAGTATGGGAAAATGAGGAGGTTAGGGAAAGAGGATATATGGACCACAACAGGATTCCTTATATTCAGCTCTGGATTGCCCAGAAGTCACAATTACATTTTCAACAGTTTTCTCAGTACACTCAGCCCTCCCTTCGCTCCTTCCTTCCCTCTTACCTAAGTACCTACCTACACATATATACACACAGACACAACAAATTTATTATAAAACTTATTTTAAATGATCGTTCGGGGGTGGGGGTGGGGGGTGGAACTGATTCATCCTTAGAGGTAAACACAGTTCTAAGAGACTTTTTAAAACCTCTAAAGGAAGAAAGGAGAATCAGTTTTAGAATAATGAGACAGAAACATAGGCAAAGAAACTTATATCAACAACAGTTTGATGAAGGATGTTAGCAGAAAATGAAATTATATGTGCATGAGTTCTGGGTAATTTTATATGATTGCCTGCAAATGAACAAACAACATAAGTAAGGGCTGATTTTAAAAATGTAATCTTAAAAATCCCTTACAACACTAAATTATTAAATATAAATTAAATTAGAATTTAATTAATAAATTCCAGGAAATTAAACCACCCCATGTCCAAGCAAAATACTCTCTTTATTATCCAGTCAAAACGTGAAATTTCATTATGTTTAAGAATATTTCTCCATTCAGAAGCAACTTCAAACAACAAAAACATGAAAAATTACAAAGCTGCCTTTCAGAAAGATATGTGTATAAATACATGGAGTAAAATTTCTGTGTAAACCTTTTTTTCCTACTAGCATTAAACAAAGCTAAGTCTCTTCCATATTAAAACAAAATAAACTCTCCGTCAAACCCTATGTTACACTCCATTTTTCACTTTTCTCGTCTTCCCATTCACAGGTAATCATCTTGAAATTAAGAGTTGGCTGCACCCACTTTCTCATCACCTAATTGTTTCTCACCACACCCAAGTCTGGCTTCTGCCACCACCACCTCAAAAATACTGTTCTCTCAAAACTCCCACTGCCCTAACTATCATTACATCCAATCTACTGGCTATCTCTGACAGTGTTGTCCATTCCTACCTCTTGAAATGTTACCTTCTCTTGGCTTCAGCAATACCACACTCTCCTGATTTTCAGCTGCGTTTGTAAACCCTATTCCATCCTTCCCAGAGAGGCCAGTGCCCCTCGGGTTCTGTCTGGGGTGCTAGACTCTCCCCTTTCTATGTATTTTTCCTGAGCTATCACATCTACTATACCACTGATTTCAATTATCTATCATGCCAATAAACTCTGAAATCTGCATCTAGAGCTTTTCTGGGCTTCAAACTGCTGACCTGGTATCTCCACAAAGAAGTCTCCTAAGCACCTCCAGTTCAACATGGCCAACTCAGGAGAGCTCTGCACATAAACAAGTTCCCGCCACCCTCCTCTGCTTACTTTCTCTTCTCTTACTGCAGGTAACCAATGTAGCTGAGGCCAATTCCTTCACTTATGCACCTGATGCTCTCAAGGACACTGCTCTGGCACTCTGGCACGTTATCTCTCTCCTGAATCACCTACTGGATAACTTCTATCACATTACAGGCATGGTGTTATTTCTCCCATCTAAAAAAAGCAAAATAACTTCTTTTGAGATAAATTTTTCCTCCAACTACTACTTCACTGCACTGCTTGCTTTTATAATAAAAGATGCTAAGCAGTAACAGTGTTATCTATATTGTCTGTCTCCTTTGCTCTCCTTCCAGCCTTTAGATTGCACTGTGTGGGGGGGGTGGGGTGGAGATTGGCCCTACTATTCCATTGAAATTGTTCTTACAAAATCACCAATGACCTTCATATTGCTAAACTCAACTATTATTTGGATCTCATTTATTTGATTCAGACCTTATCTCATTTGATATGCAGGCAGATTTGATATGTTTTCATCACATGGCTTCCAGGGCACCAAATCTGCCTAGTCTTCCTATCATTCTTGCTGCTCTTTCTCTATGCACTTTGCTGATTCTTCCTCCTTTCCCAACTTCTAACAATTAGAATGCCCTAGGACTCAGTCCTAGAAGCTTCTTTTCTATCTATACTCATTTGCAAAGATATCATTTGGTCTCACCACTTTAAATATGTGACTAATAAATACTCATGGGATTTTATTCCTAGCCCTGAAATCCAGGCTGGTCTACATAAAGACCTATTTGACATCTTCGCCTGGAGGTCTAATAAGCATCTCAAACACTTGTTTCAAATGAGCTCCTGAGAACACTCCCATCCCAAAATTGCTTGTCCTATAATCTTCCTCTCTAAGTGCCAACTATATTTTCCTAATTGCTAAGGCCAAAAACCTTAGTATCAGCCTTGATACTTTGTTCTTTCTCACTCCATATCTAATCCATCAGCAAATACCATTATCTCTATCCTTAAATAATACTGGAATTTAAACATTTCTTACCACCAATTCTGCCACCATCCCAGGCCCAAGCCACCACCACCTTCTTGCAATAGCCTTCTAAATGGTTTCACTACTTTTTCTCTTACCTAATTCAGACTATTCTTAACCCAGTAGTCAGTATAACCTTCTTAAAATCCATGTCAGCAGTTGGTCAATCTGCCAACTCAAAATCCTGCAATACTTCCCTTCGATCGTTTTACTCAGAGAAAGTAGGTGGAAGTCAACTGAACATAATTTAAAAAGCCTTACATGATTTGTCCCACATTACCTCTCATACTCCTCTTACTATTCTTTCCCAGTAACTCCACTTCAGCCACAATGGCCTCCTCCTTATGTTTTTTAATAAACTTTATTTTTTAGAAAAGTTTTAGGTTCACAATAATATTGAGGAAGATACAAAGATTTCCCATATACCTCCTGCCCCCATATAGGCACAGCCTCCTCCACTATCAACACCCCTACCAGAGTGGTTATATTTGTGACAATCGATGAAACCTACATTGAGACATCATAATCACTCAAACACCACAGTTGATATGATAAGGGATCACTCTTGGTGGTGTACATTCTATGGATTCGGACATAGGTATAATGACATGTGTCCACCATTATAGTTATCACACAGAGTACTTTCACTGTCCTAACAATCCTCTGTGCTGTGCCTATTCATCCTACCCACCCCCCAGTCCCTGACAACCGTTCACCTTTTTACTATCTCCATAGTTTCACCTTCTCATTTTCTTAACAGACTTGTTCTTCTCATACAGAATGTTCCTCTCATACATCCGTGGAGATACCTCCCCCACTGTCTTCAGTCCTCACTGAAAGGTTACCTTTTCAATATAATTTTCCCTGACCATCCTACATACATAATTGAATCCTCCCCACTAATGCTTCATAGCTCCCACCCTATGCCTTATTTTTTGTTCTTGGCATTTATCATTATCTAGTATTTTCCATATTTTACTTATTTTGTTTATAGTCTTTCATCATCATTAAAGGAAATCTCCTTAAGGACAGAGGATTTTTTTTTTTTTTTGCCTTTTTTTTTTTTTGTATGTGGGTAGCTCTCTAGATGGGAGTCGAACCCAGGCCGCAGCACTGATAGCACCGGAGCCTTAAGCCACTGCACCACCAGAGAACTCCCGTGAACAGAGGATTTTTATCTGTTCACTGCTATGTTCCCAGTGCCTACACAGCCCTTTACACATAGTAGGTCCTAACACTTCTGTTGAGCACATACACCAAACTGAATATACTTAGGCTTCCAATATAAGTTGAGAATGATAACAACACACATCCAATTGCCTAAAATCTGGAACCTGAAAATCAATAATTTCTCCTGCTCCTCATTTTTCACATCTGGTCATTAGGTCCTCTAAGTTCTGTATTCTCAGTAGACCTTTGGAATCCACACACTTCTCTCCATCTTCACTATCACTGCACAGCCTAAGACTCAACAGCCTCAGCTGTCACAGCTAGATCGCTACCTGCAGTCTGCTCCTCCCAATCCATTCCCCAGTTTCAAGAGTGATCTCTAAAATATATAATCATGTCATTTCCCTGCAATGGCCTCAAATAAAGTCCAAATTCCTTACAATCCTTCATAAGCTTGCCTGTTTCCCTCTTCAGCCTCCTTTCTAACCACTCTCATCTTTCTTTTCATCTTTGCCCTGTAATGAACAGCTTTCATTTTCTGAACATGCCACCCTCTCCTAATCCTCTGGATTCTAGGTCTTAGCGCATTCTGCTACCTCTGCCTAGACACTCTACCAGAACTACATAGTTCTTTGGTCTTAACTTAGAAATAATTCTGTCAAAAAACTAGATGTACTTAAGTTATCTTTTGTGCTCTTCTAAGGGTGCTCCCACACTTATCCTATTTGCTTTCCTATCATGCTGTATTATAATTTTCTATTTACCAATATTCACTTTGGTCTTCTTGAGGACTGGAATATGTTTATTGCTTATATATCCCAAGTCCCTGACACATAACAGGCATTCAATAAATATTTATTAGAGAAGTAAATAACTTGATTCTTACCTCTCTCTCCTGATTTTTTCCAATTTGTCTTTCAAAATCATAATTTCTTTGTTTAGAGCAAGCTGCTGGCCTTCTGAATCATGCAGTTCTTTCTTCAGATTTTTAATTTCATTTGCATGTATTCCTTCTCTTTTGGATAATTCTTCTTCATAAAAGATACTTTTCTTTTCCAAATCAGTCTTGAGTTTAGTTATCTCTTGCTGATGTTCTATGCTGTATACTCCTGGTGAGTAACTAATTTGTTTTTGCTATAGAAGTAATAACAAAAGATACTTCATCTATAAGAATAAAAAATCAACTAACTTTTTTCTACAATATAAAGGTATCATAGTTGAATGTTATTTTGTATATTATCATCTTTTGTCTTCCATATGTTGCCATTTTTTTTCAGTGTATATTCCTTTATTGTATATTTTACAGTCTTCTTCACATCAAGATTATATGTGTAGTGTTGTTCACAGTATTCTTTTATAATCCTTTTGCTTTCTGATCATATGTGGTAGTGTATCTACTTTCATTTCTGATGTTATTTGTTGCTTCCTTCCCTCTCTCTCCTATTAGTCTAGCTAAAGATATGTCACTTTTGCTGATCTTTCAAAGAATTAACTTTTCATTTCATTCATTCTTTTATTTTTTCTATTCTCATTTTATTTAACACTGTTCTAATCTTTATTATTTCCTCTCTTCTGTTAGCTTTGAGTTTCCTTTGCTCTTCTCTAGTTAGTTCCGTAAGATTTAAAGTTAGGTTATTTATTGATTTGAGACCTTTCTTCCTTTTTAATATAGGAAATCACAGCTATAGCTGATCTTTGAGTAACATGGGTTTGAACTGAGCAAATGCACTTACACATGGATTTTTTTCAGTATACTCTAACTGTATTTTCCTTATCATTTTCTTAATAATTTTTTTTCTCTAGATTATTTTATTGTAAGAATACAGTATATAATACATGTAATGTACAAACCTGTGTTAACTATTTATGTTATCAGTAAGGTTTCTGGTCAACAGTAGGCTATTATTAGGTAAGTGTTATACATGGATTATCAACTGCGTGGGACTGACGTCAGTACCCTTAACCGTACACTGTTCGAGAGTCAACTGTATAAATGTCCCTCTGAGCACCGCCTCTGTAGTATCTCATGTAGTGTTTACATTTGATTCATCTCTAGGTACTTCCTAACTTCCCTCGTGATTTCCTTTTTGACCTGGTTGTTTAAGTGTCTTATTTAATTTCCACATAGTTTTGAACATTCCAGTTTTCCTTAAGTTATTGATTTCCAACCATTCTATGATGGTTGGAGAACATACTCTGTAGATTTCAATCTTTATACACTTACTGAGACTTGTTTTGTTGTCTAATATTTGGTCTATCCTGGAGAATGTGCCACGTGTACTTGAGAAGAATGTATTCCACTGCTGTTGGTGGAGAGTTCTACATATGTCTGTTAGGTCTAGTTCGTTATATAGTTGTTCAAGACCTCTATATATTTATTATCTTCTGTCTATGTATTCTATCTATTATTGGAAGTGTGGTAGTAAAGTTTCTGTTATTTAAGAACTGTTTCATTCTATTGAAAAGAATTCTAAATGGAGTAAAGCTCCCTATAACATTTTAGAGGGCCAAAATAGGTTTCTTATAGAAGAAACATGTCTACTTTGGAAAGCTAACCAAGACTGTGAAATTACGATACATCAAAAAACGAAAGAAAACAAATAAACCAATCCCAAAAACCAAAACAAGAAATAAAACCTAGACATTATATTTGTATTAGAGCAGACACCTTACTTGCAACTACTGATATTCAATCATCAGAGAAAAAGCATGTTCTGACAATTCAACCACATCGATGTATTAAATGGTATTAAATGCCTGGCCCTGTGCCAGCTAAATAATATACCTGGCTATGTTTTCAATAAACTAGGTCACAGTTTAGGTGGGGAGACATTCTATGAATAAATTAACTATTAAAAGAACTGTGCTAAAGTTATTAACAGAATCCTACAGTAGTAAGAAGTAAGGAATATTCTGACTTCCTAAGATAACATTCAAGTTGATTCTTATATTTGTTAGACAACTAAGACACTAGACTAGGCATGGTTATGGAAGGAGTAAGTGGAGGTGGGGGCTGGCAGACAATGTAGAGGGAACAGGACATATAAAGATTAGAGTTAAGAAAAGGCAATGTAATTTAGTGCCATAGCAATACGATGTCAATTTAACATCAATTCTCTCACTCTGACATACATATTATTATTAAAGCTAACAGTTACTAAGCACTTATGATGTGTCAGCTTACATACGTATGTATGTACTCCTTACATAAAACCGAGATAGCGTTGTTCAGATGAGAAAATTGAGGTTCAAAGAGGTAAACTATTCCGTATAGCACTACACAGCTAATGACTAACAAGGCCAGGAATTAAAACCACGGAGGCCACCACAAGTGCTGGCACAGGACTTCCTCTGCTGAGCACTTCTGCTGAGAGGTGTTAGCCCATGCTCTTGTGGGCTCATCTTACCTAACAGCAGTGTCTACAAAGGTACCTCTGAGTCTCTCCTAAGTCATTTATAAGAGAGAGGGTCAGATATCTAACCATGCTCCCATGCAAATTACCAACACATCTTGTGTAGGTATGCAGCCCTTCATAAATAGTTTAACTCCTTCCTGATGGATTTCCCCTCTAAACACAGTCTTCCCTTTCCTTCCACCATGATTAGGAAGTCTCTATCAGCTTCCTATTGGTAAGAATGAGAAGAATACTAGGTTTGAAAGACACCTAATTTTTACTCTACACCAGAGAGAACACATAACTAACACTCTTATTAAGGCTAAAGAGGAAGAAATTAATTCAACTGCATAAAAATGAAATCAAATGATACCTTCAGTCCCTCCAGCTCATTTTCCAGTTGCTTAGAATAGTGCTCGCTCTGTTCACGCAGTTTCCTGTCTTTAGATGCTTCAGCAGCTACAGCTTCAGTATGAACTTCCAGCTTTAAAATAAAATGAAAAAAGCAGATTGCACGGTTAAAACTGTTTTTCCAAGAGAATGTTTTCCCCATGGGAATTTTCCTTGTAATAGGAAGGTAACTCAAATATTGAAATTCATATTAAATAATATTACCAAGCTAACAAAAAATAAACCTTTTTCAAAAATTAAAGAATGAAATATTTATTATTTCACTAGTCTAAAAATGCAGCTTTAATCACTACCCCATGGACACTACAAAATGTGCCTGACTACTAACCTCTTTTTTGGCTCTTTCTGTTCTGCGTAGTTCTTGCCTTAAGCTTTCAACTTTTTGCATCACCAGGTCCACCTCTTCTTCCTTATCTCGCACATGGCGAGCAAGTTTCTGTTTTTGGGTGTGCAATTCTGTTAGCCGCTCATTGATCTCCATGAATTCCTGCATGGCCAGTTTCCTCTGACAGTGTGCGTCTTTCAGCTCTTTGGACTGGTTTTTTAATCGCTCACTAGCCTGGACTAGTTCCTACAGTTTTATAGAAAGAATATAAGTTACCAATTCTGCAACCAGGGGAACAAATTTGGCCATCAAAGTTGCTATGATGAAATCAAGAGCCAAAATTATTCACCTTAGGACGAAATTAAAAGAAATGAACTATTTTTGAACAGCTATGAAGATCATGGTATTCTGTTCATATTCTCAATTCCTTACACTAACTTCAAAGGAACAGTCAATTTAACCTTCTAGTACCTCAGTTTCTACAAATAAAATTATAGGAATATAAGATATGATGGTCAAAATAAATATTTTGTGAAATGTAGTGGATATGTGTGATTTTAAAAAGTTGTATCAAATGATTACAAACGATAAAAACAAGGGTTGCTCTTCTTAGGCCAGAAGTAAAAAGTTAAACTCCCTGATTAAAGTGTAAAGTGACAAACTATGAGGTGACTAAAGTAGACTCAGGTCAGTAGAACCACCTACCTCCCAGCAAAAGGAATGCAAATCTTCCCTGAGGAAAAGAACCTCAATGAAATCTGGGTTTTTAAGAGCACACAGTTATGAGCTCACAACTACAGATTCCAAAATACCCAAAGAATGAACAATCATAAGCAAACAACAAAAACAATAAAAATAAGTATCAACAGTACTTGAATATTATAATTATTAAATACGGACATAAAATTGCTATGTATGCAATGCTTAAAGAAATAAAGGAAATTATAAAATGGGAAAATGACAAGAGGCCATTAAAAATGACCAGGCATATTTATAAAACAACTTTATACAACAGTTAGGAATGAAAAAATATAAGTATTAAAATTAAAGACATGAATCCACCAACACAGAATATTCTGCACTTATTAGGCAAGAAAAAAACTTAAACCTAGAAATTAAAAAAAAAAAAAAACTTGTGTAACACCAAATAAAAGTCCTTAAAAGAAATCAGAGATAAAGTGACAAATCACCTATTCTCCATCCTTATGCCCCCCCCCAAAAAAAATCCTCAGAGGTAAACATCTAAGTAACAATAGAAATGAGATATATTTTTGAAGAGGTGGGAGAATAATTAAAATTGTATACCCAGAAAAATTACCTTTCAAAGATGAGGCTAAAATAATGAGATTACTATAAAAAATTTGACAGAGCTTATATCAAAATCAGATCTGCACTAAAGGAACCTCTAAAATTTTATTTTAGGAAAAAGAAAAATGATTTTAGAAGGAAAGGTCTGACGAAAAGAGAAATGGAGGGCTAAAAAATAAAATGTGAATGTAACCAAATATGTGTAAGATTGTATTATAAAAATATCTCATTTGTACAGTAAACAAAAAGGATATAACCAAAAGACTGGTCAAAATAATACACATTTTGGAAGAGGTAATATAGTTAAAGGCCCTTTACCTGTTGGAAAAGAATTGCTTAAGATATTAAATTTAGGCTGTTACTCTTGACATGATAAAAGTCAAGAGTAACTAACTGCAAGGAACTAAAACAAGTAGCTAGTAAAATGGGAACAAGAAAACAAACAAAACGTCTATTAAAAATCAAGAATAAAGTTCGCAGGATGAAAAAATTCTAGAGATTAGTTGCACAACAATGTACTTGTACTTTACACAACTGAACTGTACCCTTAAAAAGTGGTTAGCATAATTTATATTTTATATGTATTTTACCACAATTATTTTTAAAAGCAAGAAAGGAGACAAAGCATAGAAAACACATGACAGAGAAAGCAAAAACTACAGTGGTAGAAATAGGTACAGATATATTAGTAATCACAATAAACACAAAAAGGTCTAGCTTTACCAGTTAAAGGTAGCTTGTTATAGCAAATTAAACAAAATCTAGACTTTAAAATTTTTAAAAAGCATTATGAATAGTGACTGTCACCACATAATGACTGAATTCAATTCACTAAAAGAAATGCCATTCTTTTGTGCATTCCATAAGATAAATGCCTCTACTTTTCATATTAGGCTGGATACTGTCTGGACAGCCCTCGTTTAATGAGTGAAAGAAGTCAAGTACAAAAGATTTCATATACCATAGTACAAAGCTCAGACTACTATGTTGTTTAGAGAGATATTAATATGTGATTTTAAAAATTTTTAAGTAAAGGAATGATTAACAAAATTCAGAACAGTGACTACCCTTTTCAGGGAAGTGAGGAGAAAGGGATAGCCAGGGTTATGCTGCTAAATAGGTAATGTTCTATTTCTTAAGTTGGATGGTAGGTTCAGAGGTGTTCATTTTATTTTTGTGTGTCAAAATTTACATAATGTTACATTTATTCTTTCATATGCATCAAATGAAAAAATCTGTAAAACACCTGCTGCCTATACAGCATATTATAAGCAAATCACTTAAAATTCTTTATCAATATAGTAGTTTCTTTTCATTATTATCCTCTTTTCATTAAAACATTAAAAACTGACTAAGCACTTGTTACTATAAATTTAAATATCAGATTCTCATCTTCATTATATAACACAGCTTGGTTGAGTAATCCTACTTTTAAATTCTTAATAGTAACCACCATTATTACTATAATATTACGGAAACAAACAGAACATCTCTTTATAAATTCCAAACATTATTCAATTCACAAATTTAAATGGATCTATACACAACACTGCTTGAAACTGCATCAAGAAAAAAAATAACCTAATTCAATTTAACCTTTATAGTTTTCTTAGTCTTTTTATTAGTTTCATCAGCAAATGGTTGTTTTATTTTTAATTACCTCCATTTCTTTACTGAAAGCAAGATTTATAAATATTCCCCAGAAAGATTTCATTCCATATTATCAATGTATTATATACTACAGTGCTGAATACAATTTATACTACCCCATAAACCACTCATTTCTTTTTTGCATTGGCTAGTATTAATTCCCATTTTTTATTTGTTAATGAATGACAAAGCACATATAGAGTGTCGTTTAAATGAAGTATTTTTCCATATGATGTACTCTATTGGATGGTGTTACAGTGTCCTAGCCATTAATAAATTTTGTTAATTTTTATATGTTTAAGTGTTACACAAAGTTCTTATGAAAATAACTAGCTTGTTCATCCATGCTTTGAAAGATAAACTGACATTTTAAAAAATCATTAAAGCATTAAAAAGATTTTGTTATAATCTTTTAAGAATGTTAATATCAGCAAGATACAATGAAAATATGCCTGTATTTTTAATTTTTCCATAGACACTAAAAAGGTTTTACTATTCTATTATTTCTTTATATTTCTTTTTCAGTAACATTCACTTTTAATCAGCTCCTTTGATTAACTTCCAAAAGAACAAAAGATTTTGAATGTTAAAGTATCAAAAGTATGTTTTTTCACTACTAGCTATTACTCAAATAACATATGAAGTCAGACAATTTCGTGAACTCATTCTAGAAAAAGTGCTACATACTTCATTACTGAATATCACTACGGTCACCTTCGAAGGACTCCCCCTGGGAAGTTATTATGCACCGACATAGGCATCTAGTCCACCTTTCAAAGCAATTCTGGAACTCTTTCTGGAATGGCCATCAGAGATTTTATCGTAACCTTGCCAAAGTTATGACACTTTACTGAGTTGTTTGTATAGTACTGTCAACATAAGTGCACGGTGGCAAGTTCACAAACCTATTTGTCAGATTTTGGGGACAACAACAGCTTTGATGGCCATTCTAGGAAAAGAGTTCCAAAACTGCTTTGAAGGGCCAACTAGGCACTGGCGTTGGTGCACAGCTTCCCAAGAGGAATACTTCTGAGGTGACCGTAGTGATATTCAGTAATGAGGTATGGAGCATTTTTTCTAGGATGAGTTCATGAAATTAATTGTCTGACTTCATACAACAAAATAATTCTTAAACTTTTAAACCAACTTTTTAAAGTTATAATATACTATTAGTATAATTCATTATGAATGCTTTTAGTATACAAATTAGAACAAGATTAAAGAGTCAGAAAAGCCTTTAACAATCTATCCATATATTTTTACCTTATTTAATTCTTCTCTTTCTTGTTGTAATGTTTTGATCTGTTTTTCATAAGCCTTGATTTGTCTAAAAGCATCATCCAGTTCTCGCCTCACAGAATTAGCTTCCTCAAGTTGTTGTTCCAAGTGACTTGATTCTAAAAAGAGAAGACAATGTTTCTTCTACTAGTTGTATAAAAAATTCTTGAAGCCAAGGTTTAAAACAACTAAATTTTTAAAAAAATAAAGTATTCTGAATTTGGGATTAAGCCATCTGACACCACATACTACTCTATGACCCATGACAACTAAAATGCTTATCAGTTCAGTGTAAGATAGTGAACAGCCAATGCCAATGTGAAGAAGTGCGGTTTATGTTCAAACTTGCCTTACGTGTCTACTAGAACGAAAAGACCATACTTAAAAACAGTGTCTTCGGAACCATGAAAAACTTAAAACAGAAAAGAACAAAACCAACCAAACAAAACAGACAAGTTTTCCTCTACTGTTGGGTTGGCATTCTTGTGCTGATGTTAGTCAAATTATTGCAAGATGGTTTTGTTTCTAATATTGTGGTTCCAGATCACCCAGCCTGGTTTCACTAGTGATGAATGGAAGAATAAACTCTGATTTCTAAAAGTAAATATTTGAAAACCACTAATCGAGGTCAGTTCCTGTATTTTTCAGATGAAAAAAATTAAGGCTCAAGGGAATTGAGTAACTTGCCTAAGGTCACATTGCTAAATGAGTATCAGAGCTAAGACTACATACAGCCCAGGAATACTTGCTCAGAAAGTAATGTTATTAAAATGAAATGTTCCTGGCATCAATTTACAAAATTGAAGCCAGGGAAAACAGAGAAATCAAAACACATCCATTGTTAATTTTGTTTGGGATATTTTCTATTCTTTACAACTTTGTTACTCTGAGTGTCAACCCCAGACAAGTAGCATTACCATCCTCTGGTACCTTATTAGAAATGTAGAATCTCAGACCCACTCCAGAACTACTGAATCAAATCTGTATTTTAACAAGATCCCCAAGTGACTAATTCATTTGCAAATATTTTATGATTTCACTTATATGAGGTTTCTAGAGCACTTAATTTCAAAGAAACATAAAGGAGAATGGTGGCTGACTTGGGCTACTGGATGGGAGAAATGGCGAGTTATTGTTTAATAGGTAAAGAGTTTCAGTTTGGGATAATAGAAGGTTCTGGAATTGATGGTGATGGATATACAACATTGTGAATGTATTTAATGCCACTAACTGGTACACCTAAAAATAGCCCACATAATTTTTATGTTATGTATATTTTACCATAATAAAAATAATGAATGAATGATACTGAAGAGTTGAAATGGAATCAAAGGCATCACTGAGAATAGCACATGATTAACAAAAGTGAGCTTGGGAGGAAGGAATACTATTCACAAGTTAAATACCACAGGAAAAAAACAGTGGCCCCACACCCAACTGTGTCAGCAAATGAGGAGTTAGATTTCTAATCACATGAGACTATACTGAAGTGCCCAAATATGCCATGAAGGTAGTCATAGAAGCCAGAATGTTTAAACCCACTGACTGGTAACAAGGCCCTTTCCATATGCAGTGTCAGTGGAGACCACGTGGGGAACTAGATGTCCGCCTCCACTCAGCAGTAATGAGGATCTTAGTCCTCTTTCCATTGAGGTGATATAAGAAGAGAGTAAGAACTTTCACCATTGCCAGGTGGCAATAAGACCACCTCCATCTGAGTGTCAGTGGGAATCAGGTGGCGGGCTGAAATTTCCTACATCTTCCGGAAGTAAGGAGTAGCCCTTTTTTGGATGTCAACAAAGGCCAAATGGGGAAACTCTACTTCTATCCCAACCTAGCATAAGAAGACAGGAATAGCAATCCCTTTTCTACTGCTAAAGTACTATGAGGAAAAACCAGCTAAAATGGAAAGTTTAAAGAAGATCCAGAGTCATCAATCCAAAGTTACTCCTCCTACCAAGAACAAGAAAAATCTCACTTGAATGGGGAAAAAAAAATCGACAGATGATGACACTGAAATAATAGAGATGTCAGAATTACCTCACCAGACATTCAAACAGTAGTAACAAAAATTGGTTCATTGAGCAAGTATAAACATATTTTAAAGAGGTAAACAACCAGAAGACCTGAGTAAAGATACATAAAGTCTCAGCAAAGAAACAAAAGATTAAAGAAGACCAAAATAGAAATTTTAAAAATAAGCAAAATAAAAATCTCAGTGGATTCAACAACACAAAGAAGGGATCAAAGAATCAGTGAGCTGAAAGACAGAACAGTAGAAATTGAAACAGGCAAAAAAACCAGAATGAAAACAGAAATGAACAGAGCTTCAGGGACTTGTGGGATGATAAAAAAAAGATCTAAGAGCTGTGTCATCAGGGTCCCAGACCGAAAAGAGAATGCAAGCAGGTCTGTAAAAATACTCGAAGAAATAAGGTCTAAACTTTTCCAAATCTGGCAAGAGACATAAACCTCCAATTCAAGAAGATAAACAGATCCCAAAGAGAATAAACCCAAAGAAATCCCTTAAACATCAAAAAACTGAAGAAAAGAAAAACCTTAGAAGCAGTCAGAGAAAAACACCTTAGATAAAGGAGAAAGAAGAATTTAGAATGACAGTGAATTTCTCCTCAGAAACCATGGAGTCCTAAAGGAAAGATACATATTTTTTGATGCTAAAGCAAAAGAACTATCAACCCAGGATCCTATGCCCAGCAAAAATACTCCTTAGGAATAAAGGGGAAATTCTGATATTTCCAGATGAAGAAAAACCAAAGAGAATTTGTTGGTAGCAGGCTTATCTTTTAAAAAATGGCTAAAAGAAACTTTCTAAATAGAAAGTAAATGACAAGAAATTCAGCAATGTCAGGAAGAGCATGGTATATAATAATAGAAGTAACTACCACAGGATTTTTTTTATCTCCTATTTAAGTTTTCTAATTTATATTTCATGGTTGAAAGAAACATCATAACCTTGTCTGATGTGCTTCTAAAACATATGAAGAGGAAATACTTAAAACAATTACATAATAAACATGGAAAATAGTTGTTATTAACATAAAAATAGACTGCTCTCTCTCTACACCTACTCAGATCATGTGATAAAAGGTTCACATTTCACTCTGAAAAGAATAAAGCCCTTAAAACAGTCAGTAAGACAACTCTTACTGATCAGGGAACAAGCCTTCTTACCCCTTTACTTCTCTAATCTCATCTCCTTTCCTTCTCCTTGCTTGCTCATTCTACTGCAGCCATGCTGTCCTCTGTGTTTTATATGAACTTACAAGGTCCAGTCTGACTCCATGGCCTTTGCACTGGCTGGTTCTTATGCTGGGGACGTTGAGTTCCCTATTTAATTGCATGGCTAAGCCTCTTACCTTCTTCAAGTTTTTACTCATGTCATCTTCTCAAGAGGCTTCCACCTGAACTACACTACTTAAAATTATAAAACTTCTCACCCTGCATTGTTTACCCAATCCTTTTATTCTGCTCTATTTTTAAGCACTTTTCACCTTCTATCATTCCAAGCACCTAAAACAACACCTAGTACATAGTAGGTGCTCAATAAATACTTGTTGAATGAATGAAATAAAGAATGGATATAAAAGGTATTTCATATGCCTTAATGCCTGTATTCATGTAATTCTCTTATTTACATACAGTCCTTCCTTCCTTACTCCTAACACTCTTTTCCCTACTCACATAGATGTTTTGCCAGACAAATTCCAACTAAATATCCCAAACTAATAGGTCTTTCAAAAAAGTCAACTTTTTTAACTTAAATCTGGCTTAAGGGCTCCTCCTACATACTCTTCCTGTACCTATGTTTATTTTCCTTACAATCTTTTCACACGTATCATAAAACCTATCTTTTTCCCATACCAAAATATGAGCTTGGTGAGAACAGAAACCATTTTTATTGCTTTATCCTCACTGGCGTATTGCTTATATCACATGACACATGACAAGTAATCATTAAATGTTTTGTGTGGGAATAAAACATTTTTAAAAATCTACTAAGCTGAATTAATAGCAAACCACAGAAACTTACCTCTTACTTGTTTCCTTAGTTTTTCAATTTCCTCTTTTAAGTTTTTTATTTCTAAATCTTTGCTTGCTGTTAGTGGACCATCAACCGTTGAGTATTGCAGAGCCTGGACAGTCTGTGTTGACTCTAAAAAAAATAAATAAATGAGAGAATAAGAAGTATGGCCATATTTTTAAAACTAATAGCGACATATCTCTTTCTAGAGAAATCCTTATATAATTCCATTGGTCAAAACATCTACCCATTGACAAAAAGCATGTAAACACACTAAAATTAAATTACAAAACTCTATTGTAGGTGTCTTTAAAATGACAATATACAAATATGTAGGAAAGAATCTACCGTCTAATGCAGGAGATTTTCAGGTTTAAACACTGCTGGTGCACTCTGCCAATGAGTCAACTATTTGGCCCCCTTTTATCCTCGTCAAGAGTGCCATCATGTGATAACCTAAAAATGTCATATGTCAGATGACGTATGAAAAAACTAAGTCTGGTGTAAGAAGGGAGGTTTAAACACGTTAACCAATAATATATACATGTGCTGACCTTCATAATTTTTTACGTATGAAAGTTGAGGCGAATCTATAAATGACTTGGGCGCAGTTTAGCTATTCTGTTGTCTCATGGAGGGTTCTAAAACAGTAAGTCTCCACCTCACCATAACTTTTTATTAGGACAAATCAGTACTGATTACTTCATATTAACAGTCACGTAATGCTTAATTAACAACAGCAATACAGTCCAAAATATGCATTGTTAGGCGATTCGGTCATTCTGCCAACATAGAGTGCATTTACACAAACCTAGATTGCATATCCTACATGACTAGTAGCACTGTAGGTTTGTTCACTCCAGTATCAATACAAACATGTGAGTAATGAGATGCTCTACAATGTTATGACAACTACAACATCACTAAACCATAAGGATTTTTCAACTCCATTACAATTTTATGGGACCACCATGGCATATGTGGCCCATTGTTGACTAAAACAATCTTATATACCACATGATCATACTTACTTATATACAACTTATTACTTATATAACTTATATTATTAAATACATGACTTATTTATATATTTTTAAACTCCAAAGGACTATGACCTTCAGAGGATAAAGATTTTCTAGTTTATCTTCATCATCTGTACAGAGAATAGCATCATGATCATCATGCATAATTATCAATAGATATTTATTAATTTGAATTAAAGGTGTAAGATATACCATATTATACATCCAACCATGATCTTCCACATCTAATAAATATTTATCTTGAGTTAAAACATACTAAAAACTGGTGCTTATTGAACATCCTTTATTTTAAAGACATCTAAGTTGTGAGTAGAAAATGGGGAGACACAAAAATACTCAATGGCCATTAGTAGGAGCTATTTTTCCTCCCATACCCCACATACTGCAGACTACGGAGGCACGCAGGTATCTTTGCTCCTCTCTGCCACCTCTGTCCTCCTTATAAGTCCCAGGTCTGCTACAATGCCTACTACCTGTCCATTATAGTTATCCACTGTCTTATTCTCTCTTTGAATAACAGTTTTACACATTGTTTACTACCCTTCTTTCCACTACAACTCTTTTTATTATTCTAAGTGACTTTAACATAAAACAGACAATCTATACAACACTCTAGCTTCTCAGGCACACAAATACCCTATGGCAGACTATGGGTTTTTATTTACCCAGCAGCTATTCCTCTCTTCTTGGAACTAAATTTAGGTATCAGACTACAATGTGCACAGGTAAGCAGGCCCAGCCAAAAGTAAGGGCAGTTTAAGTCAAATGAGGATGGTTTAGAACAAATGGTCTTAACAGACACATAGAGAACATTCCATCTAACACCAGCAGAACACACATTTTCTAAAGTGCACATGGAACATTCTCCAGGATAGATCATATGATAGGACACAAAATAAATTTTAGAAAATTTAAGATTAAAATCATACCAACTATCTTTTCTGACCACATGAGATGCAACTAGAAATAAACAACAAGAGAAAAATGGGATGATCTACAAATATGTGGTAACTAAACAATATACTTCTGAACAACCAGTAAGTGTGTCAAAGAAGAAATCAAGAGAAAAATTAAAAATTATCATATTTGTGGAATGCAGGAAAAGCAGTTTTGAAAGGAAAGCTTAAAGCAATAAAAGGCAAATATTAAGAAATTAGATCTCCATGAATCATCTAATTTTACACCTCAAGAAACTAGAAAAAGAACAAATTAAACCCCAAGATAGCAGAAGGAAAGAAATAATAAAGATTATAGTGGAAATAGATAAAACAGAGATAAGAGAAACTGTGGAAAGAATCAATAAAACTAAGAGCTCTTTCTTCAAATGAAGATAAACGAAACTGACAAACCTTTATCTGAACTAAGAAAAAAAGGAAACAACACTAAAATTAATAAATTTTGAAATGAAAGAGAAGACATTACAACTGATCCTACAGAAATACATAAGAAAGTAAGAAACTCCTATGGGCAAAAAAAAGTGAAGGAAATTAGGAAACTAACAAATTGCTAGTTATTAAAACAGTCACAGGGATGTAAAGTACAGTATCGGGAATATAGTGAATCACATTGTAATAACTCTATGGTGCCAGATGGGTATTATTTATGGGGGGATCACTTCTTAAGATATAATATATAAATGTCTAATTACTATGTTACATACCTGAAACTATTAAAATATTTTAAGTCAACCATAATTAAAAATAAAATTTAAAAATACTATAAAAAGAATTAAAATACAAAAGAAAGAAAAAAAATATTATCCTTAAAATATATTTACCTTGAAGTTTTCTACTAAGTTCAAGCTTTTCCTGTTCTAGGCGCTTAATTCTTCTTTCGTAAGCTTCAGTTGCTAAGTTGTTATCTAGAGTTCTCTGAACATTAGCATCAAGATCCAGGGAAGTGGGACCAGCTGTAACTCTTAAACAGCTCCTATCAGAGAGAACACTAAAGAAAAGAGCAAACAATGTGGATTTACAATAGAACAAAAACTTTGAAGAAAAAAAAAAAACCTTTTAAAACTGTTCATTTAAAACATGGATTTGAGTATCTAGTTATAATTAACTAGACAGAATGATGATAAAACACATTTTGTAAAATCACCATAAAAGACTTTTAGAAGTATGTTTTAAAACAAAAATTTAAATCATCCAAATCACCTCAAATTTATTTTAATAACCACAAATTATAAAAATGAAGTTTGCTAGAGGGCTTTTATTGGTAGTTTAAAACAATGTAGGGGGTTCCCTGGTGGAGTAGTGGCTAGGCTTCGGCGCTCTCAATGCCGTGGCCTGAGTTCGATTCCCAGCCAGGGAAATACCCCCAAAATTAATAAATAAATAAATAAATAAAACAATGTGACAGCCTCAGTGAAATCATAGTCAAAAGTACCAACCATGGTCCTTCATAACCAGAATTTGGAATTCGAAAGTGAAATGCTTTCTTTAATCCAAAACAATTTAATTAAAAATATTTGAAGTGCTGGATATTCTGCAGTGAGCAAAACAAGACAAAACTTGCCCATGTAGAGCTTATAGCCCAGTGAAAAATATAAAAATAAACAAGAAAAACATAAAATTTTCAGTACATCTGACAGTGTTAAATGTTAAGGAAAAAACATAAAGCAGGAAAGGGGAAATAAAGTAATGAGAAGTAGAAATAAAAATTTAGCTAAAGCTGTGAAGAAAGTCATCATCACTCAGTAACTTTGTGTAAGTCCAGAGACAGGTAGGGAGGGACTCTGGGAATATCAGGGAGAAGCGTTCCAGGCAAATGGAACAGAAGTAAAAATTCCCCCAAATCAGAGTATGTCTGGCATGTTCACGGGCCAGAAAGGAGGACTGTGCAGCTGGAATAAAGTGAGCAAGGGAAGAGTAGTAAGAACCAGAATCAGAAAGGTAAATGAGTCAATCATTTAGGGCCTTATAAGAACTACGATTTGGAGTTAAGATACGAAGCCACCAGAGCTTGGAGGTGGTGGAGATTGGTCCTGAACAGGGGAGTGACATGTATTGATTATAGCAGGATCGCTCAGACAGGTTTAGAGAAAACAAGAATCGAAGTTATGAACATCTAAAGTAGGTGGTTAAGAGAGATTTTAAGTACAAAAGAGGAGAGAGGTCTCAGCTGGAGATACACAGCAGAAGTCATCAGCAAGAATCTGGGAGAGAACTGCAGAATAAATGGAAAAGATTTAAAGTCATGGGACAAGGGCAATTCGGAGGCAGCAGAAGTGAGACTGAGAAGAAGTGGCCAGAAAGCTAAGGAGAAACCCAGCAAGTGCCCTGGAAGCTAAGAGAAGAATGTGTTTAAATGGGAAAGAGCTGTGGTAACTAAGATGAATCTAGAAAAATAAGACTAGGACTGAGAAATGATCATTAAATGTAACAATACGAAGGTCAGTAGTGACATCGATAAAAGCAGTTTGTATGAAGTGATGGGAGCACAAACCTGACTGGAATGTCAGGAAAGAGTAGAATGGAAAAAATGGACAAACTATGTATTAATAACAGTTAGGAGTAATTTTTCTATAATGTGGAGCAGAGAAATGGTTTGCCAGTAGGTAAAGAAAGTAGGATTAAGAGAGATTTTATATTTCAAGATGGGAGAAAAAACTGCATGACTGTGAGCTGATGGGAATGGTGTGATCACGCAAATGACACAGAAAGGAAAAAACTTATGATGAAACAGCTAGCCATGCACTGGAGTAGGCAAGGGGCGCTGGGTGGGGTGGGCTCAGCTCACAGTTCACGCATAAGAACAGTATGTCGGTCCACAGGGATGTAGGTGGTAAATGTGGTGACAGGAGCTTGTGGAAGTTGGGTGCTATTTGCTTCAACCTCTCAGTGAAAGAAGAAGAGAGATCATCAGGTGAGGGTGAGGATGACAGAGGTTTCAGAGGAAAGCATACAATGTGAAATAGATATCTAGGGGTGTGGGAGAGTGAATAGACCAGGATAATATGGTGTATCTGCCAGGCAGTACAAAGGGGCACTTCAGGGTGATAATCAAGAACCTAAAGTGAGACCAGTAAGAATGGTCAGATATTTTTCTCCCAACACTGAACTACACAGGTATAAGCAGAAAACTGAACTGTAATTAATGACTGTCAAGCAAAACCAGTGGAACAAAATGAGACGGTCAAGGAACTGAGGGGGCACGCAAGACGTGTTAGAATCTTTCTCAATAGAATTTAAACTAGGTGAGGAGGAAAGAAGTTGTAAGTGGAATGAGGGTCAGTGAAAAAACGTTCAAGGTTAATGGGATGAAAGTGTCGATGCTTGACACCTAGAGAGTTATTTATTCAGGATGCATCCAATTCCTGCCCCACTGCTAAAAGCTAGGTTCTGAACTCCCTATTTGTCCTATTCTTTCTCATCCCAAAGGAGTTACATTCTTTTATGTTCTATTACATGTTCTATTTGGTAATGTCTAACTTATTTCAGCAGTAGCTTCACCCTTTTTTTAATTTTTGATTTACAAAGTCCGGATACATTATATTTTTTAAAACCACAATTCATTTTGTCCAAACTATGTTAACTTTTAAAACTTACCAGCTACTAGTATAGGTAAAACCAACAAATGGCAGATGGTGGCCAGAAAATGCAGTATGTGTTGGTGGGGGCATCGTTTCCTAAAAGAAGTAAAAGCATCTGGTAAGAATTAAGTAACTATGGCTCGCAGGTTGGACTATAAATAAATTAACTGTCAATTGAAATATATAATTATTCAATTTAGAAACACTGGTAAGTTTGGTAGAGATGCTTAATGATATAAAATGTAGACCACAAACGTTGCTACTGTAAAATTCTAAAAAATAAAATTAAATAAAGATGTCAAGTCTGACTGGTATTGAGAGTACAGTCACTTTGCGTGTATTCCATATCTGCAAATTGGTCTAGCCACTAAAATTTATTTGTAACATAAAATCAATATTCACAGTAATTTTGCAGACATATGCAAAGCAAAGAAAAATCTGAGTTGCCCTGCACACACGTCCCATGCTGGAAATGAACAAGGAGATGCTTGCTGTCTTGTTTCAGCTCTTACACTGTAAACAAGTGTTCTTTTCAGGGTCTAAGTGTGTGCCACGTTTTTCACTTCTGCACTTTTTACAGGTGATTTTGCTGTTTAAAGTGGCCTCCAAGAGCAGTGAAGTGCCATCTTTTGTTCCTAAGAAAGAAGGCTGTGATGTGCCTTTCAAAAAATGTTAGATAAGCTTCATTCAGGCATGAGTTGGTGGTTAAGTTCAATATTAACCAACAATTTCTACTAAATAGGTATCTTTAAATAGAAACATACATACAACAAGGTTATGTACTGATTGATTGATGAAAATGTCTTGTCCATATGCTCACAGGAACCTAATCCTATTTTCCCCTAGAAGCAATGGTTTAATATTTACTAATACAACGTTGATGGCAATTTTATTAAACATAACTACTGCAAATAATCGGAACTGACTGTACTGTGTATTTGATTTGGAATGACTTACAATTTGTTAACAGTAAAAATAATTCTTACAATACAAAACTGATGAAGAAAGTCCATTTCAATCTTTCTTATGAGTTTCAGAAAGGAAAACATAAGAGAAGTTCTTATCTGCTTTGAATACGGTACTTACTGAACAGTGAAAAGTGATATAAAATTAACAAAAAATTCTTAGTGCAGAATTAAAACCCTAAGAAATAAAATAATTGAATTAAAACAAAAATTGAAGCTAAGGCAAAAGACAAAAATTTCATGTTATTTTCCAAAATTCTAAAATTAGCATAACCTATTGGTTTAGAGCAGAGGTTGACAAACTATGCTGGCCTGTTTAAGTAGGGCCCACAAGCTAAAAGTGGTTTGAGTATTTGACTAACCTGCTGGTCTGCCACTCACTTCAAACAGAGTTGTAATTTCAGCCTAGTAAGGCTGTTAGTCTTCCTTCACAGCACCAAGTTTGCTATTTTTAGGGCATAGGTATTTAACTCTCCACATCTCATCAGCCCCCTCTTGCAGCAAGGCTGCTGGGTTTTATAAGCAGTTCCCATGCCAGCAGCTCTGCTGCCCCACCCAAGCTGAGGGAAAGAGGGTGGAGAGCAGAGAAGGGAGCTGTTTTTAACTAAGTTCAGTGGTTTCTCATAAATAAATGGCTCTCAATTCTTTTACCTTGGGTTGATTTGTCAAGCCCCAAAATGGTTGTTTTTGACAATTTTGTCCAGTTTCATGGTGGTTTTTAAGGAGAAATTTGCCAATCTCTTCCTTCACTCTGTCATCACGAAGTCCATTATCTTAAGTATCTAATTTGATCTCTTAATTCTGGCTAACAGATGTCACCCCAAAAAGTCTATCAATAAAAATGAATTTAAAAAATAATAAAAATAATTTGATCTCTTCTTAGGAAACCTAATGGCATAACTAATCTAAGAAGTAAATCTCTGAATTTTAATTTTGTTCCTAGTCATGAATAATTGTGTTCACCTCAGTACACTCTCTTAATTCCCTGAATTTGTGAGAATAAATACTAGAAGCCATAACTGTTTGACTGATAAAGCTGTCAATAAAATTACTTTATAACGATATTAAAAAGAAACAAGGACAGAACTTCTTCACAATGTCATACTCACAGAATTCTTTAAACAATCATCATCCACATCAAAATTTGATGTGTCTGTTGGGCTACTAACTTCTGGAATATAAGGTGCTTCACAGTTTCGAATATTATCCCAATCAATTCCACTAAAAAATGGGTGTTTCTTAAAGTCTTCTATTCCATTTTGACCAAGTCGATGTTCTCTGCTACAAATAAGCCGTCGAATAAGATCCTTAGCATTTTCAGACACATCAGTCACTTGACCTGGAAATTGAAACCTCTCCTAAACAAAGAGTAACAGAAACAAAACATCAATGAGTATTTAACATACTAACAAGATGATTACCATTTACTTTCTTGAAGACCCATTTTCTTTTAAAAATTTCTACTGAGTAAGTGTATACAGGTATGAGAAGTACTGATACTGAAGGAGATACAGGGATGAATGAGAAAAACTATCTTCCTAAAAATGAGATTGTTTACTGCTTTCAGAAAAATATTTTCTTTTTAACTATCACACTACTTTAAATTCATTATATATATCATTTACCACATTAATTTAAAAAACAGTAAAATATACTAACTTTGTGATTCATGATTTTTCCATATGTCTCCACCAGAGATTCTGCATAAAATGGTGTTTCTCCATAAAGCATTTCATACATACAGACCCCCAAAGACCACCAGTCACACTCAGGTCCATATCTGCCTTTTCCATCTTCCATGGCTTGAAGGATTTCAGGAGAAATATAATCTGGAGTTCCAACAGCCACTGAAGACTGAACCTGAAAAAGTTCACATTCTAGTAATCTACTACCACATGTTAGAAACAAATAATAGTTTTTAGTTAAAAATATTTATATAGATATACAATAGACATCGCATAACTACAACTTTTGTCATTATCTGAATTTAGCCTCCTTGTACATATAGATTAAATTTTACATAATCTCCACACTAATACTTCTCCAAACTTCATTAACACTATGAAACCTTTATTATAGCTGTTATTTAAATGACTACATTTAGGGTAACAATGTTATTTAAGCACCACAGCAATTAATAACAAATTGAATATTTAATTTAGAACACTATTATTATTGATATTACCTATTACTGATATTATCAAACATATAGAAAACTAGAACTGTAAAAATTTTATAATTAGTTGGAGGAAAAAACCCTGAACAAACCTAATACTTACGAGCAACCTGGAGATTAATGGAAAACTAAGGAAATAAATTAAAATAATGTCCTACAAACTACCTATTAATTTAAATAATTATAAAAGAGGAAAAATATATCCTTTAAATAATAATAGCCTCATCCCAAAATCCACAAGATGCCTAAGAACAAATCTAACATTTATTTAAAGCTAACTGATTTATAGTGAATGTTATTATAAAAAGAAAACCTAAACTAACAGAGACACCATATTCATGGATAGGAAGATTCCATGTTATAAACATAAATTTATCCAAAATGAATCTCTAAATTCAATACAGTTCTATAAGCTTGTGTTTATCAAAGGGTGTTTGTATGTGTATATGTATATGTATATATGTAGATAGACAGACAGACAGATAATAGACAGATAGATAGAGTAATGTAATCCTAACAACCACATGGAAAAATAAATGGCCAAGAATAGTCAAGAAAATTTTAAGGGAAGAAAAAATACTGACTTCTTATAAAGGTATAGTGATTAAGATGATATAGATTTAACCTAGATGTGAGAGCCAAAAAGCAACCCGAAACCTCAGTTGGGAAGTCTCAAAATTTGGGAAAGGTTAAAATTGTGGTCGCTGCCCAGGTAATAAATAATTACTCATACAAAGTAATATAATCATAACATTTCAGAACACTGGGAATAAAGAGAACAACCTAAAAGCTTCCAGAGAAGGGAGAAAAGGTTGTTCACAGAAGGACTGAGTGTTACAATGGCATTACAGGTCTCAACAGTAAATCAGAAGACAATGCAATACCTTCTAAATTCTAAGAGAAAATTAATTTCAAATCTATAATACAATGTCCAGAAAAATTATCAATCAAGTACAAAGGTAGAAATGAAGATATTTTTCAGACATGCAAAATTATGACATATTTGCTTCCAATGGAAGTTTTCTGAGGCAGCCACAACCAAATGAGGAGACATGAAACAATCCAATACTAGAGAGCAACACAGTGAATTCCAAGATGATGAGGAAAGGCAGTCTTAGGATGATAATAGCTCTGCAGTCAGCCTATAGAACACTTTATAGATTAGAATGAGAGAATGCCAAGACTCCAGTATGAACACAAGTTACCTCCAAAGGATAAAAGAAAACCTTGAAGTTACTTAACATGTCTGAGAGAAAGACATTTCTAAATTACTTAATGTGTGGTGGAGAATTTGAGGATAACTTGGTGAAAATTACATAGAAAACTAAGCAAAGCAAAGTGATCACTTGCTCCAGGGAGAACAAAAAGGTTTTCAAGACTTGGATTTAGGTTGTTAAACAGCTTTAGAGTAAGTTTTACATGTTACAAAGGTGTCAATTAGCTGTCCAGGGCCAAAATTCCAATGTCCCCTTCGCACTGTTTCTCCCCCAGCACTGCCTGATTTTCAATCATCTGATTTTTAAATAAATAGCATCTACTATTTGGTAAGTCTCATATGGTCTGATACTACATACGTACAGCCCCATCTTCATGAGGTACCTCCCTGCACCTGCAGTGGGTACTTGAGGCCCTCTCTTTGCACAACTCCTTCCTCTCCAACGTCAAGCCCTGCAGATTTCAGTTAACTCAATTCCAATCTTTCTCCTCAGCTCTATAGTACTTCTTTCATCCTCTAATCTAACTCGTTCTCTGCATCAATCAGCAAACTGTCCCAATCCTGGAAAACTGTGAAGCACACCTCATGAATTCATTTATCTCAGAAATTACAGTCTTGTGGTTCCTGTTTTCGCCCACTTGAAAAGAGCTGTCTCATGTATTGTGTCCAGTTTTACTGCTATTTCTAGTGAGAGGACAATTTGGTATCAATTACTCCCTCTATTGTGGCCAGAAGCAGAAGTCACATAATCTTTTTTAAAAACTTACATCCTTAGGATAAATTTCCAAAAGTCAAATTACGAGACCAGATAATGTGACATTTTCATGGCCTTTGGAATGTATTATACCAAACTGCCCTCTTAAAAAAGTTTCTGCTAATTAAAATGATACATATTTGTACTGTTGCTATACAGCCAGGAAATTGAAGTATAAACAAAAACAAACCAGGGAATAAAATTAGGGCATATAAACTTTTAAGTAAATGAAAACAACTAAGAGGCTTAGAGTTAGAAGAACTAAAGCAAACAGTAATATGAAACTGAATCGACGTAGAGGACTGTCTAATAAAAGCATTCATTTTTTGAATACTGTCCCTCAGAAAAATGTGACAACCAGAAAAGAAATATAAAGGTAATAAAAGTAAAGAAGTTACATTTTCTTTTTCCATGTGGGGTTTATTTTCTTTACCCATCTGGAAATGTGAAAATATCTCCAGTATAATAATAAACAGTTTTGCTAAAGAAGGAACAAACAAAAGTCTCATAAAGGCACACATACACTGTATCAATCTTAAGATCATTAATATAAGCAGCTGAAAAGATCATATGACTTTATCAACAAGGCCTGTTATGAATAGTATACTTAAATGCTTTTGTGGAAGGAGGTGAAGCATATAAAGGCAAATGGATGGATGGACGAATAATATAAATAGATGGTTTCTGACAAATAATATAAATAGATGGTTTCTAAACAGATAAAGACGACAAGTAGCAAGAAAGATACCTGTGCGTAAAATAATTTAAGATTATCTTTATTTACCGTTCCATCTTCCATCAGCTTCAGACAAGAACCAAAATCTGCTAACCGAATATGTCCATTCATATCCATCAATATATTGTCAGGTTTGATGTCCCTGAAAAAAATTAATATATTTCATTTTTGGTTGGGAAGAATACATAATCAGATACTTGGTAAGATAACCTTTTCATCTGAAAATTTCAACTTCTTTTAAAATTATTACTCTAAGAACATCTATTTGACTATTTTATGGGTTCAAATCCCAGGTCTGACTCACATTAACTTTCTTAAACACATGCAATTTCAGTCTTCTCCTGGACATTAAAAAGTACTGTGGTAATTTTCATTCCAGTTAAATAAATAATATTACCATCCTGGGTAAGGTACATGAGACCTCTTATCTGCAATTTCCTGTGAATCTATAATTACAATATAGTAAGCTTTTTTTTAAAGTAAAACAAATTGTCTTGAGCAAATTTATACTATTTTATGCTCCTCGCTATATTATATATTTAATATAATCTCTTTAACAAATATTTATACACTATGTCATTTAAAAAAAAAAAAAACTTTGGAAACTGTAACAGACAAGAGTCTCTCTTAGTTGAGTACCAAGCATTGTTAACTTTAGTGTGTTTTGTAAGAGACCCTAAAAAACAGAATTTTCATTTGTGGACCTGCTATGACTTTGTCCCTCCCAACGCAGTTGTTCCACACATTCCCTTTTGTTCATGATCTTAGCCCCTACTACTCTGAATAAATCCCAAGTGGCCAACCACCAGCTTCTAAACTTTAAGAACTGCTTTCTCTTCTGAGAATTGCCTTTGATTAACTGCTCCCTCCATCTGATCTGTTTTGCTAAAAGCTCTATAAAAACTGCTTTTCCTAAAGTAATCTCAAATCAGCATGGGCTGCTATAACAAATACCAAAGACTGAGTGGCTCAAGCAACAGGAATTTCCTTCCTCACAGTTCTAGAGGCTGGGAAGTCCAAGATCAAGGTCCAATAGGGTTTGGCTTCTAGAGAGAACTTGCAGAGGGAAGACGTCCAGCTGTGTACTCAACATGACCTTTCCTTGGTCTATGCACATGGAGAGAGAGAAAGCTCTCTATATCTCCTTTTATAAAGGCACATCCTCTGACCTCATCAAAAGCTAATTACTTCCCAAAGATACATGGGGGATTAAGAACTTCAACTTAAGAATTTTAAGGAGACACATACCATTAGTCCATAACAAATAACAATATTCCTTGAAACTTTCTCATGCCGTAAATTATTCTGAATAAAGGCTAATTGATTTTCTTCTATAGGTTCTATTAAGTCAGCTAACAATTGAATATTCACTATGTACCACAGACTGGGCTTGATGCTAGTGTTACCAAATATGTCTGACTCACCTGTGTACATAATGCAGTTGATGAACTGAATCAATTGCTATCACCATCTCAGCCAAGTAAAATCGAGCCATATCTTCAGGCAATCTGTCTTCAAATTTGCTGAGCAGAGTAAGCAAATCCCCACCAACATAATAATCCATAACCAGGTACTAGAAATGAAAAAATAAAATGTACTCAACAAATAATAGGGGTGAAGTATAAGATATTTAAAGTAACCCAAGGTCAAACAGTATTAGGTCAAATACTTTTGTTGTTAATTAATAAGAAGCTGTGTAAGATTATCATCAGCAGTCATTACAAAACTTGTAAATTTCATAAAGCAGTAAAATAACATTTTTAAAAATCAGAGAAGGAAACAAGATAGGATTACCATTTTTTTTTTATTGTATTTTGCCAAGTGGCAATATAGAAAAGTAACATCATCACTACCTACAGCAGGCCACAGTTTTACCAACATTTCATAAAATAATTAACAATTTAATTCTTCAAAAACGATCTTAAGAACTCAGACTATAAAACAATCCTTTATGTTGAATAAATTCATCTTCATCATCATTACACTTTCCTTATTTCATCTGGGACCAGTAACCAGCACTTGATATTTGGAAACAACTATAATACAGAATACAGTAATTCTCACCATCTATGTTTCTCTTCCCATTTCTGATTGTGTACAAATATCAGAATGGACTTTTCTTAGGTACATAAAAAGAGAAGTCAAGTAATTTTAGATGCAGACTATGTAAGTATGTATGTGTGATGGACCCTGAAAGCATTATGCTAAGTGAAATAAGTCAGACAGAGAAAGACTGTATGATTTCACTTTTATGTGGAATCTTTAAAAAAGGAGGGGGGCAAAAAATTTCATAGAAAGAGACCAAGATCAGACTTGCAGTTATCAGAGGTTGAGGGTGGAGAAGGAGAATTTGGAGGAAGGTGGTCAAAAGGTACAAACTTCCAGTTATAAGACAAGTAAGTACTAAGGATGTAACATACAATATCACAACTATAGTTAACACTGTATAATATATAGGAAAGTTGATAGAGTAAATCCTAGGAGTTCTTATCACAAGGAGAAATTCCTTCTTTTCCTCTTTCTTTTCTTTTTAGTATATCTATATGAGAAGACACGTGTTAGCTGAATCCATTGTGGTAATCATTTCACAATATAAGTAAATCAACCCATCATGCTGTATGTAGGCCTTAAACTTATTCAGTGATGTATGTCAATTATTTCTTAATAAAACTGGGAAAAATGGTTCTTACCAAATTATTATCATCCTGGAATGCATAATGCAAAGTTGTAATCCATTTATTGTCTCCATTCACTAATACATCCCTTTCTTCACGAAAACATGCTGTCTGAAAAGAAGAAAATATGTATTTTTAGATAAAGACCATTTTATGTAAAACTAGGAAATACGAGGGCTGTCCAGAAAAATATCCAGTCTTGTCAAATTAACAAGAACAGTTACATGGCTGGATACTTTCCAGACAGCCCTCGTATATTATGCGAACAATTGCTTAGTATGTTATTACACTTTCTGTTCTGAAAAAGGAATACATTCAATATTATGTGCGTTTTCAATAAGTCAAGTTTTAAAGTACCCTCACAAACTAGACAACTGAAAGAGTACATTTAAGATATTTATATTAAAAAACACCATGATTATTTAAAGAATCAGGAAAATAGAGAGAATCATTTAATCATTTAAAGTCATGATCCAACCTACTGTCCAAATAATACAAATGTCAGCATTTTGCCACATTTACTTCCAATCTTTTTACATAAGATACAAGCTGTAACTCCCATAACATCCTGTCTACTTCCATCACATTCTCCTCCTTTCCTCTCAAAATAATAAATAATCTGAAGTTAGTATTTATTCTTCTCACATGTATATATCCAAAAATAATAGAATTGTTTTGAAAATTTCCACGAATGATATAATTTTATCTATTGCTCAATCATGACATGCTTTTCCTTTTAATTGCTATGAAATAACACCAAAATTTATTTATTCAACCTCCTAATCATGAGAACACAGGTTATTTCCATTTTGGGATTATTACAATGTTACAATGAATGTTTGTACAAATGCACAAGATTTTCCATAGGGTATACACTTAGAAGTAGAAATGTTAGATGGAAGCATTTTCAGCATTACCAGATACAGCCAATTTTCTTTCCTAAGTGCTATACCAACTACTACCCTCACCCCAAAGTATGGAATTTCCCCTTTTTACCCACATCTTCAATTGCACTTGGCATTATGACTTTTAAATGTTTGTCAATATGATGGATGTGAAATTGTATCTCATTGTTCTTTTAATTAACATATTCCTAATTACAGTAGCACATAAATAACTACATACAAGGGCTGTCCAAAAAGTATCCAGCCATGTAATATGAAAAACAGAGGCATTTATGGCTGGATATTTTCCGGACAGCCTTCATATGCTTATTAGACATCTGAGCTTTGTCTTTGAATTGTTCACTCTCTTTGCCTATTTTTGCCTATGAAGTGTCTTTTTCTTATTCATCTGTAAAAGTTTTAATTTATTCTGAGAATATTTCCATGTTACAAAGGTATTACCTGGAGAACCTTAAAAATGTATGGCTAAAAATAAAAAATAATTTATAGGATACATTATAAGCCTATTAATATGTCATTTTTAAATTTTGAATTTAAAAAACCACTATGCCAGAGTTTTCAAAAAGAATGGAAAGGTAAAGTACAAACTAAAAGTCTCCGAGTCATGCCCCCTATTTTCATTGTTCTCTTTTGGTGTCCAGAGGTTATCATATAAACACTGTTGAGTATCTTCGCAGAAAATTTCTGTGTATATGTACACACACACACTTCATATGGTTATCTCATATCACCTATCTTTACCTTCCTTTACAGAAATGAGATCACAGTGCTTTCTAAGTTGTTTTTTCAAGTCACAATGTTATCTGAACAGCTTTTCATACCAGTACATAGAGACCTACCTAATTTTTCTTAATGGCTATACCATATTCCATACACACAAAAAAATCATCATATAGTATAAATCATCATTTATACAGTAGGTGCTTAATAATTTTTTTGCCACAAGGTAAATCTGATATACAAAACAACTAACATTGCCTAATTTACCCTAATTAGGTACACCTTTTTCCATATATTTTCCATAAATTGTATTTAATCAAATAAAATTTCCCAAGCCATGCATCAAATAGCATCACCACAGGAAATATTAAAAACAAACATTAACCAAATAAATGGGCAATTTTACCCTTCAATTAGATTATTAACATTATGCTTTGGCTCATTTTAGGATAAAATCAGAATCACTTGACATATTCACCACTAAGTTCTGTTTTAAAATTTAACTGACCTTAAGTTGTGGTTTGCTGCTAACATTAACTAAAGAGCTGGTAAAGACTGTCAGAGCCTAGCCGACACGTTTCTACTAGCTTCAACTTACTACGACGGCTATCTGGAATTTTAGACACATTCCAGCTAGAATCTAATGAACATTTGACTCCAAACTAAATAAAGCTCCAAAGACTTTTTTGTCATCAGAACAGATTAAACTTCAGTAGATTCTAACCTCTTAAACCGTTCAGTGAAAAAATAATTTTTAAAAATATATAAACTATTTATGATATAAAACATCAAACATATACAAAAGAGACCAGTAAAAATGAAAGCCTCCTCCCCACACTGTACCAATTAACTAACTTCAATAATTATTATACTGCTCAATTTTGTTTCATCTACAGCTCTACCCATTTAACCACCACTCTCCCTCCACATACATGTGTGCACGTGTGTACAACACACATAAAATTTTTAGAGCAAATTCCAGACTTCATATGACCTTATCCATAAATACTTGGGTATTAAACTATTCCTATTAATGCCTCAGATATTAATTTTAGATGTAGAGCACAGTATCACTATATGTTGTCCTCAATGTTGACTATGACACCTGAGGTGGGGTGAGGGAGAATGCTGCTGACATCTAGTGGGAAGGAGGAGCTAGGGATGCTGCTACATATCCTACAATGCACAGCACAATTCCACAAGGAATTATTTGGCCCCAAATATCACAAATGCCACTGTTGAGAGACAGTGTTCTAGATCAATATTAACAAACCATGATGTATGTATATACTATGGGCTCATAAAGTTGAGCCAAGGATTCAACATAGTAAAAGGCTGTAATAGTATCGCTTCAATGACCTTTTTTAAAAAACAAAAATTTTAAAATACTCCCCCTATAAAAACAGAACTATTTGAGTCTCTAAAAATGCAATAAACATGTAGGAGGGGTTACTGGCGATTATATAACTTCTTCAGATTTTGTCACTCAGCTTCTATTCAACCAAATACTCCGCCTCTCTCTCTCTCTGTGTGTGTGTGTGTGTGTGTGTGTGTGTGTGTGTGTGTGTGTGTGTATTTAAGATGCTTTCTTTTATTTATTTATTTATTTTAATGTGGTAGTTCCCTGGAGCCAAAGCCCAGCCACTACACCACCAGGGAACTCCTGTAGTTTTCTATTTTTAATATTCAGGTATATACTGTTTAAACTTTATCCTTGATGGGCTACTGGTTAGAGAGAAAAAGCAATAGGAATACCTATGCCGAAACAGAAGTTAAGATATAAAGGATAACAATTCCAACAAAACTGCCAAGTGATTCTCTTCCCTAGATCCATAGGTGCATCAGAACATTCTTACACATTCCTATACGACACATCAAAATGTCCTGAATATGTGGAATTCATGTGTTAAAACAAGAAAATCCACTCATAATTCCACGTACTTTGGCTTCTCATTTATTAGTAATAAAGATTTCTCCTACCCAAAGAAGTATTATCACAGAGAAATTCTTTCACATAGTAACTGAATCATTCTCTCTAATCTAGTATTTGAAGGGGGAGCCAAATTTTTTCATTTTTAAAAAAATAAAAAAATAAAATTTTAAATTGCAAATGCAAGAATTACAACATGAGGTCTTACACACTAACAGCAATTTACTTTTAACCTCCATCTTAATATATATTTGATGGCTGAACCAAACATGAGATGTTATTTTTTAATTATCTGTCAGCAAAAATGTTTTACGTAATTCAAGAAAGAGAAATCATTTGATAACACAATTGACAAGTGAGAAAACAAATTCACATAATATAAGTGCGAAGATATACTGATGCCAACGTTTTTAGAAGACAATTTGGCAACAGCTAACCAAGTTTAATGTATACCTGCCCCACAAACAGAGGAGGAGTTTCCTTGCTGAGGAGTTTGTAACATGGGGAGTGGATAAATTCTAGAGTCAGCACACCATGAAAATCCCTTAGTGTAAAAATTATTCTTAAAATCCCTTCAACCTCAGTATACACACACTGAATTGCCTCGGGGTAGCCAACAGCCACATCTCTAATTAACAGCATTTCATAGTCCCTTTTATTTTTACTTACATTGCCCATACTTCTTAGGTAACAAGACTAGTTCTGATGCACTACTTTCTCTCTTGTTTTGACATTCTCCTTGTCAACCACACATAGTTAGATTGGTGAAATAGCTGTACATATTGATAGTTTGATTTCACTTTAGTGAGAAGTCACACTTTGAGTAAACTTGGAAAAGTACTCCAAGGTACATGTGCCAAGATTTTTACTACAGCATAGTTCAAAATAGTAAAAATGTGAAAAGAAGCTAAACAACTATCAATGTTTTTTTTTTCAAAAATCAACCAATTAAAAATATATCGTCAATATAACGAAGCTATCAAAAAATGAGACAAATCTATAAATGTGGAAATGAGAAAACCCAACATATACTATTAAATAATCAAAGCAATGTGAAAAATCAGTCTTTTAATATGATGCCATTATAGTAAAATTTTCTATTAAGGATAAATAAGAAACTCTTAATAATAATTCACTTTGGACAGAAAGACTGGATGGATATCTGGAGAAGAAAGAGAGTTTTCAATTTTTTATAACCTTTTATTTTCTGTAGTACTTGTATTTTTTTAATGTAGGTAACAGATCAGGAAGTAGAGCAGATCAAGTCTAATGACCCTGATTCAATACCATTACTACTACTGCTACTACTACCACTATTATTATTGCTACTGCTATCACTATTACTACTACTACGACAGCCACTGGCACCACCAATTATAAAAATAAGACAGGAATAACAACAATAACAAAAATAAGGCAAGAGGCACAAACCAGTATTATCACAGTTAAAATAAGAAATATTATTACTCAATTTATGACACAGAGACCATTATTATCTTCAACTAATAAAAGATAGATAACTGAGCCTTGGAAAGGTTTAACTCTTATGATGGAGTCCATTTCTGTAAACTATACTACATCTTCCAATGAAATGAATGAGTTAAGGATATCTCCTACATGAGTGAAGTCAGTAAGAGCTGAATAGATTTGAAGAGAAGGCAAAACTTACAAAAGACTGGGTGAAGTTAACTTGAGAGACTGTTGATGCACTAGCAAAGTTGGCAATGCTGACCATGTAGAGATACCCATCTCTGTAAGATGATTTAGTAATTATTCAGCTCCCCTGGTTTGAAAAGAGAAGGATTCCTAATACTTCAAATAATCTCTGTCCCACTAATTATATATTTCTTATATACCTTAAATAGAAATAAATATGACAAATAGATTGAAAGTAAGTTTCTGAAAAACTGTTTTAATATATCAACAATACACAGATTAAAAAAATTAAAAAGGTTGTTGCTCATTTGTAATTTATTAAGTGGCATTTTCCAAAGTTGAGTAAGTCATGGTAAGAATGGGTTTCTTCTTCATGTTTGTTTGTTTTTTATAAAACAACTTGATAATCCAAGCATAGAAATTCAATTCCATTCTACTTTAAAATGAATTCCTCTTTTAAAATTTCACTGTAGAATTTCCACCTAAAAGATGAAAGTTTCAAATAGTTTGAGGAGAGTTCCTTTCAAATACTGAACCACCCTATTTCCATCTTTGTTCATGAGGCATATTGGTATTAACTTTCTCTGTATGGTCCTTGTCGATTTTCCATCTGAATAATACTGACTTGACAGAGTAAGTGTTCCAGGGGCCCCAAGGTCTCCAGCTGGTCCACCTTCTTCTTTCTCCCTTTCAGAGTCTTCTCATGTTTGTTTTATGCGGTGTCTTTAGTTGTACTTAATGGGAGGAATAGAGGGAAGAATATCTATTCCATTTTGCCCCAGAAACAGAATATATTAATGCTTTTTAATTCAACAATATTTAATTTTCAATGAACCTTTATCTTCAATTTTGCCACTTCTTCCAGTCAGTAATGAAAGCTAACCCAGTAATCCTTTTCACAGTTCTTCTCCAACATCCAATTTCATAAAAAATAAGTACAAATGTTAATTCAATTCTTTAAAAGTTCTGACTCTGAAACACTGAACTAACTACAATTATGATTTCTGTGAAACAATTAGAACATAATTATTTACTATTTCTTAATGAGAAGACTTGTTGCTCCAGTTGTTGGCAATGCTGTCAGTCCCTTCAGGGTTTGCCTCAGCTGCAGAAAGCCTTCTATTAGTCCAAGGCCATGTCCTTCTGGAGGTAGCCAATGACTGACTGAGGCAGATGCATAAAGATCAGTCATTGCTTAATGCAGGACAACTCCAAAGGACCATTTCTGCTCCACAGCTCCCTTTTGCATCAATGGAAGCTACTGGAATAGCCTGATTTCTCCCAGGCAAATAATATTTCATCTCTTTCCCTTCTATAGTTGTCAATTTCAAAAGAACTCTCTAACAAATATTCTGCATTTTAATTCAATCTCAGTGCTTACTACCTAGAAAATCCAAGCAGTGACAGTAAAGCAATTCAGTCTTAGGAAAATTCAAAAAGTAAAGGCTGAAGTTACTGAACATAATGGGCACTGATACACATGCCAGGAAGTGACATAAAAGTTTCCATATATTTTTTAAACAAATACTATTACATAGTAATTATCTATGGGAGGCAAAGAGGGGTTGAACTCGGGTCAGATGTAGTCAAAGAGTGCTTTAGGTTTATCTGTTATGTGCCATTATTTGTTTTACAAAGAATGTATTTGTATTTCACTTGTACAGTTTTTTTTCCACTAGACACATAAAAAAAAATGTGAAAGCAAAAACTTGCCAAATATGTTACTGATTAATTCTAGGTGATAGAATACATATGGTTATTAGTTTCTTCTTTGTGTTTCATTATAGTTGCCAAATTTCCCAAAAAAAAGAAATAATAAAGTGTTTACTTTCACTACCATTGTTATCTATCATCATGGGAACTTTTTTTGCTTTTCCCTATGTGTTTGTTCTTCTTTAGGTTGTTACCAATACTGGTAGATAGAGAAAGATGCTAAGAGGTAATTTCTCATTATTCTCTTATGGATCTTACTAACTTCCAGGGCTAATAATACTCAGCCTACTCAGCAGTATGACCCTTTCATAAGTTACATACCAGTCAGCTCTGCTTCCCTGAGGCCCCTAAGTATTCTATCCCATCTAGTCAATCACTATGATCCAGCCCAGTAGACTTCCAGAACCCCATGCCAAATTATGCGTGCTATCAGTTCTGACCATACCTACCAATTATTAGACAGTTTTAACATAACTTCAGTCAATCTATCCCTCAAATCTAGCACCAACATAAAATTGCTGACAATTCTTGCAAGAGGAGCTTTTACTATCATTCTTTAATAATATAAAACAAAACAAATTCAATACAACAGCAATAAATAGAATTTTTAAGAGGGCATATTCGAAACACCTGCTTAGTTTTGTTTGGAGTAGAATACAGATAAACACAGAATGATATAAACAAATTATGTCAAATTGCCAATTAATCATTACAAAATTTCTTCCTATAAAAGAAACTGTTTTCCACACATCCTTTTAACATAAATGTGTAAACCCCACATTATAAGGTTTTCCATTTGGTTTTCAGGTAATATTAAATTAGGACCATAATTATATAACTTCTATCATAATTATATCACAATTGTGAATTGTGGAACTTGTCTCTTAGTCCTTAAAATATGTCATCAGATAAAATGTTACTAAATGATATTTAAGGCTCTACCGGCTCTATAATTTTATAGTTCTCTAAAAATTTCCTAGAATATTATTTAAATATTCCAATAATTAAACTCTTACCTCAGCTCTTTTCAGCATTTCCCATTTATTCAATATTTTCATGGCAAATACCTTATCTGCATTTTTAAGTTTCACTACAGCAACCTAAAAAAGGAAATACAACTTTTAAAATACAACAAATAATACTTTATTCAGTTATCCATTTTCCTTTTTCCTTTCTGTAAAAAAATAAATACCAAAATTGTCAATGATTTCCATGCAGTTCAAATTCTAAGATCCTAAATCAAATAATATTGTCAGATGAAAAAGTTTGATTAGTAAACATGTACCAAACAACTGTATTTTGGAATACTGTATCAGTTGGTGATTATATCACAACCCCAAACACACGTACACACAACCCTAAAGATCAAGTTTTCTGCCCTTGCATTTAAAGTGAACATCTACTACCACTAAGAAATTAACCAAAATGTACAAGATGAAGTAAGTAGAGTTTATTAAATACTGTATGCCAAATTCCAACACAATACAACAGAGAATGCCTGCTGTCAAATATGTTTTGTGGAATGAAGCAATAAGAAATAAAACTGAAAATGGTCATTTTCATACCACATTCTTACACATTGTATCATAACCCCAAACACACACACACACAACCCTAAAGATCAATTAAGGCTAATAGTTCTAGTACAAATTGTAGACTTTACACATTCTGTTCCAACAAAAAAAAGGAACAGGTATTTCTGTATCTTGTATTTTAGTTACAGATCAAAACACTGTCAAATACAAATAAATAAACCCCCATTTGCACCTATAATAAACTGTTTCTACTTCTCTGCTTCAGTCTGACTAGGCAATTTTCAAAGGACCCTTCCAGATTATTGGGGATACTAAAGGGCTGAGACTGAACTACGGAAGAAGAGACAAAGGCTGTTTCCAGTTACTGGTAGGTGGGGGAGAGGAAGACTAACACAACCCTAACATGCAGAAGGCAAGAACAAACTATATACAGCATATCCTCAAAATGTTCAAAGGAATACTTCCAAGGATAGAGAATAGGTTTAAACTCAAGTGCCAACATTTTATAAATCTTAACAGCAAATGTACATATTGGGGCTTAACAAATTTACATTTAGATCAGACTACAGTAAGAGTAATATAATCACATAATTAAAATCAATGTATAATACTATAAAACTACATAAACTAGAACATACCTTGGTAATTATCATAAATGGTATAGTGGCTGTGATTTCAGTTTTTCATCATTAAAATGATGGAAAGGAAGAGAAAATATCTCAATTTCAAATGCAATCACTTTAGTCTTTAGTCCTATCTGCAGAAATGAGTTAAATTGTTCCCCTAGTGACCTCTTGCTTAAATAAAGGGGGCTGTACAAGACATAGAAACAACTTAAATGTCCATCTGTAGATGAACAGAGAAAAACAAATGTGATGTATATATGTATATGTACACACGTACACACACACGTACACACACACACACACACACACAGTGGAATATCATTCAGCCATAAAAAAGTAGGAAATCCTGCTTTTGTGAATACGTGGATGAACTCGAAGGACATTACACTAAGTGAAATAAGCCAGACACAGAAATACAAATTGTACAAATATCACTTACGTGTGGAATCTAAAAACGTCTAACTCACAGAAACAGAGAGCAGAATAGTGGTTGCCAGGAACTGGGTGGGAGGTGGAGGAAACAGGGATATGTTGGTCAAAGAGTACAAGACTCCAGTTATGATTAAGTTCTGGGGATCTGATGTAAAGCATGGTGACTGCAATTAATAGTACTGTATTATATTCTTTAAAGTTGTTAAAAGTAGATCTTCAATGTTCTCACCACAAAAAAAAAATTGGTGAGTATATGAGGGGATAACCTTATTGTGATAACCATTTTGCAGTATATACATGTATCAAATCATCACTTTGTACTCCAACTTACACAACATTATATGTCAATTATTTCTCAAAAAAGGTGGGCGGGGGAGGAAACTGTAATAAAGAGCAAGGAAAACTTGAAGCACTGTTTCACTAAGATCTCTGAAAGGCTGAACATACAAATTAAACTACTCTGGAGACTCAAATTGTATGTTTCACAATTAGGAATACAAACAGATAGAAGGACAGGAGCACTGAGCTACACATGCCTACATTTAGGAAAGGGAAGAGCCATGGAAGGCTGTAGCTTAAGCCCTCTTTTACTCTGATTTAGAAAAGAATGGCTCAAAGATTCCGACACTTAGATTTCCCTTCCTCAAGTTATGTTGTGAGAAAAGTATGTTTCATTGCTTTCATTATAAATACCAGTAGATAAGTATCTAATGATAACTACTAGGAATAGCAGTAGTATCCACCAACACATATGGAGTATGTTCTAAATGCCCAATAGTCTTCTCAGAGTTTTATGCAGGTCCACAGTCCTTTAACTGCAATACTAAAAGTGAAAAGGTTTTCCCTATTCCTTTGGCGGCATATACTGACAGCAAGCTATTAGTTTCGTTTTGTTTTTTTTTTTTTTTCATCTCGGTCATTATAAAGACAAACATGCTTCACCGCAGAAACACTAATGCATTTGCTTGTAAGGTACTGCTCCAAATCCCAACAGGAGTGTTACATAAAATAGAGGATATGCACTAAGTTATCTTTCTAAAATCTAAAAAATATTGGAACCCAAACCACCTCTAGATTCTAGAGCTGTGCAGTAAAAACAAACTATCATTTACTGAACACTCAAACAATGAGCTAGCATCTATCACGCTATTCGGGATAGGAGCAACAGCATGGACGCTGCAGTCAGACTACTTGGGTTTGAATGCTGGCTCAGACATGAGCTATGAAACTCTGGGCAAATACCATACTTTTCCGTGGATAAGACATCCCATGTATAAGACAACCTCTACTTTTCTAACCCAACATTAAGAAACCAATATCAACGGGTTACTCCCATGTAAAAGATAACCCCCAATTTTTGGTCTAACAATTTTAGACAAAAGTATCGTCTTGTACATGGAAAAACATGCTAACTTAACCTTTCAAAACTTCAATTTTCTCAACAATATGACAGGGTTAACAATACTACTTACCTTATATAATTGTAGTGAAGATTAAGACAATTAATACAAGTACAAAGTGCTTACAACAGGGTCTGGCACCTCAATAAGCATTAGCTATTATTATGTTTCAGGACTTACACTAAGCGCATTACAACCCAATCTCTTAGCTGTCATTTGCCCTACCACTAATAAGTGGCAGACATTATACATCCCAATTACTTCAAATTCTTTGTTATGAAATAAGAAACTTTGATTTCTTCAACTTCTAACTTGCCATAATTTTACACACGACACATATATCTACATAGAAATACAGCTAGAAATATCCTCAACTGAAAATACATACAAATAAAAATTAAGCCACAATATTTATCATAGTTGTTTCCAATAGTAAAATGATGGAAATAAATATTCTGAAAGATGAAACTGACTAAATTTATCACAAAATTGTAAAAAAAAAAAAAAAAAGTATTATTTGTGAAAACACTGTTAAGAAATACTAATAGGGAAAAGATTACAATATACTGTTTAAGTTTATTAAAGTTTTTACACTATGATTTTTTGTATATGTACACATAAAATATATATACCTATAAACTTCTACGTCATATGCATATTGAGGAAGATAGACACCAAAATACTACAAAATCAGGTATTTCTAGGTATCAACAATTTCTATTCACCTTTCTACATTTTCTGTATGGAAAATGCCAAATCTGAAGCATGGAATGGGACAGTGTGGAATACCATGCCTCATCTTGGTCATGAAATTACCACTCATTACTGCAGTACTGTGGTGTAGCTGGTGAGGGCCAATGAGACCCATTCTGCACATCTATGTGCTAATCAGGAATGCCAGGCTGCTACAGAGTGAAAAATATTGTCAAAACTATCTTGTCACAGTTTCATGAGTTACCCAGAAACTTTTCTGAAATGAGGTGGGTGTGATGAAATAAAAATGTCAGTTCTTGAATTATCAAATTGATGACATAATGAGACAAGGATACGAAGCTGATGAAGTGATAAAATAAAAACTCATCTTATTTTTCTCCTTTGAATCTATAGATCATTTTTATGTTCACTTCAATAGAAGAAAACTTAAAGGTTTCTCCTAGAATTCTAACATCATGTTCTAGATTTCAAGAACCACAGCTAAATGACATATAAGAGGGTAATATGTTAAAATGTCCTTTCTTATTGAGTTTGATCAAAATTAAAAGCATATTTAATATGGACTGCAAGATTGTAAATTTAACCCAGAACAACGATATGTTTTTAAAACACCAAATATAGAGATGTCTTTAAGACTTTATATTAAAAACCCTACGTCAGAAAAACTGAAAACCCTACAGAAAAAATTCAGTAGGTGACATGTAAGGAATGAGTTCTTAAACAAAATTTTAAGTATCATCACTTATAGCTAAACATATAATTTAGGAATGGTTACATTATATTAAATATAATTTCAATATCCAAGAAATAGTTGTCATGTAGTTCTATAAATCTAGTCTACATTCAATATATCCAGCACTCACCATCCCTCTCCCATTCCAAGCTACCACTACATCTTGCCTGACTGTCTCACCTAGTCTCTAAACTTCGGCCCTTATTCCCCACGATCTGCTCTCAATGTGGCAGAAAAATGATCCTGCATAAATGCAGTTCACATCATGACACTCCTCTGTTCCAAAACTTCCAACAGTTTCTGATCTCTCTCTGAGTAAAAGTCAAAATCCTTACTGTGACTTACAAGGCCTATGTGTTCTGGCCCACCAACCTCCCAGATCCCATGCCACTCTCCTCACTCATTTCGCTCCAGACATATTGGTCACCTCATTCAATCCCAACTCAGGGCCTTGGTACTCATTATTCCCTAGATCTCGAACAGTCTTCCCTCAGAGAGCCACAGGGTTTGCTCCCTCACGCCCTCACTGAAATGCCACTCTGCCCTTTCACACTTTCCATCCCATTTCTTTGCTTCCTTTTCCCCTTAGCTCTTATTATTTAACAAACTATATATTCTGTTTGTTGTATGCCTCACTCACTAGAATGTAAGCTCTATGAGGACAGAGACAATACTCATTTATTCCCTAATACATGCCCAGTGCTTAAGAATCATCAGGTACTCAAGAAACATTTGTTGAATAAATGGTGGATGATTTGAACTTATATGGGTGGATATACATAGAAAGTTGTAAGGCATCAATATTCTCAGCTTCAAGTACTAAACTGATACTGAAATGCAAATAAAAATAAGACATTTTTTAAAAAAAATACAAATGTGTATTTTAAGATTAAATGTATAACAGATTATTCTATTTCATGTAGCTCTCTAAAAAATATGTACGGCTTTTTAAGTCTTGACTTCACAACTTAGCCTTTGTTATCTTTTATCTCTTGTAACTGCTATTTATTGCTTCATGTCTTTGTTTCCTTTTTATGCCCCCTGTATAATTTCTACCTTCATTTAATATCGATGATAATAAAATAACAAAACTCATTTACAGAAAGCTTACCACTCTGTGCTTGCACTGGACTAAGCACATCACAAATACTACTGAATTTAATTCTTACACCCCTCTAAAGCAGGATCTACAGTCCTCACCACCTGATTACAGAACTAGTGTTCTTTACCACTGTAAGTACTAAAGCAGGGGTGTCCAACCTTTTGCCTTCCCTGGGCCACACTGGAAGAACAACTGTCTTGAGCCACACATAAAATACACTAATACTAATGATAGCTGATAAGCTTAAAAAAAAAAAAGGTATGTGCGTAATTTTCATAAAGCTTTAAGAAAGTTACAAATTTGTGTTGGGCCGCATTCAAAGCTATCTGGGCCACAGGTTGGACAAGCTTATACTAAATACTTCTGTAGGTCCTGAAGACAGCTTTCCATTCATCCTACCTATAATCTTGAAACCTGCTGACATGTTAATGGTGAATATGTATGGAAATCATTGTATTTGTTTTTTATAAACTGTTCTTTTAGGGATCAGTCAGGGCTCAAAGTATTTAATGAAAAAAATACTAAGTCTCTTTAACAAGCAAACTAAAAACAGTACACAGAGTTTACCAAACTAGAGATAGCCTCTCTATGGAGACATAATTTATACCGACAGTAGCAATAGTCAAAATACTTAAAAATTGGTGCAGCATAGGCACTGACCAATCAGAATAGATACAGGCTATGAAACTACAGTATGCCCTTACCAGCTTGCCCCACAGACTGAAGACTAGCCCTGCATACACAGAGGCTACTGAAGGTAAAACATGCACTGTCATTTCAAACTTCGTTTACTCTCCATTGAATTTCAGGAAAGCCAGGGTACAAGAGGTTTTAAGGAAGAATGAATGGCTAAAAATAATTCTCCTTTCAGACCCTAGGACTAGGTTATGCAGACACATAAGGGCCTAGTTATAGTTATTAGAGGAAGCAAGCTAATTAAAAGCTTTTGACACCTGAAGCAGGGGTAGCAGGCCAAAGCAGCAAGCTTTCACAACAAGCTCTGTAGCCCAGAAGCCTTGAAGCTGCCGGAGCAAGGCTGGAGCAGGCAGAAGCGGTGAGCCACCAGGAAACTGTGGACAGGTAACACCCAGGGCGTAAGTTAAAGGTTTTCCTGAAAGCAAAAAGGAAAACCCAGCGTTAAGTTAAGCAGTAACTGACAACAACTGAGTCGTAGAGAGAAGGTTCTTAATTCATGGAGCTGTTGATTTTCAATTATATCTTGCTCCTTGATTGTTTCCCATGAATTATGCATTTCTTCTAGGAGTTACATGAATTATGCTTTTATTTTCAGTTTTTTGTTTTGTTTTTTTTTTAAGGAAAAGCATAATTGATAGAAATGCTGCTCCTATCAGGTATCTGCCAGAGGTGAGCCTATCCACTGGGTCTACGCACCTATTTACAAACTCCTGGTAGAAGACAAAATACCTTGGAGAGAATAATTATCTTTGTAGGGTTGTCTTTGCATTTTGAAAGCTATTAGTTGATAAAGGTTAAGGCCAACAGAAATATTTTACAAGAATGAAAAAATTAAGTAGCAAAAGCTCATAATCCAGCCAATACTACTTTTCTATACAAAACTTTACTATCTTAAAATAAGAGAGTAAATTATCTGCAATTATTTGTTGCATTTACCTTACATACTTTAAAAGAGATACATATAAAGCAAGAATGTACCAAAAAGGAAAGGAAAAACAAAACACCTTCTCATAGTGAATCTCAAATATTATCAGTCATGCATTAAACACTGAGTTGAATCCGTAGGTCTAAACTGTGAGCAGGTTTATTCCTACTAGATTGACAAAGACCAGTCTGCTGTCTCCTGCAGCCCACTCCCCAGCCCAGAATCCAGTTCTTCAATTCGTCCCAGCATTAGGATTGCATATCGCTGTCCTCAGCTACCTGCCTCACGTAATCCTAATGACTAACTCAAAGTAATTCTCCAGTCTCTATTATTCTTTTAGTCCCTTTTATTTACAAATTTGTATTCTTCAAGTATTTCTATCATTGCTTCTGTTTTTTACATAGCACCATCTCAACTGAGTTCTAAAATCTACCTGCAGTCCCACCTTTAATTCTTTGTCTTTTACTAATCTTATAAAATACCCTGTGTCATTCTGCCACCACCATCATGCCCAACCATCCAACCCAATCCTCACTGTGATTAATAACCTGGTCACATAATTCATAAAAAAATAGAACTTTCACATACCCTCACACCAACTTTAATGTAATGTTCTACATTTCCACCTATCCTTACTTCTTTTCCTTTGAAACCAAGGAAGAAGTGTCCCTACCACTTTTCAAGGCTAAAATTATCATTTGAGATCTTGGTCCCAGACCCTCCCTTTCCTTTCCTTCTTGTCCTCATCCCATTAAAGATTTGTTTCTCTTTCTTCTGGCTACTGAATATCAACTAAAAAACTTTTCCAAGACCATCTCCTATCCAAAAATAGAACAAAAATGTTACTGCCACCCTACCTTCCCCCAAAGTACTTGATATCACATCCCTTTTCCATAAGGCATCATTTCTCCCTAAAGCACACTTTTAAGGAGTAGCACATGTTGTTTTTTCCACTTGCTCCTCATTTATTTGTTTCTCAACCTCTTTCAACCACATATTTCAATCTAGTTTCATTTCACTCTACTGGACTGAACTTATTCTCTCAAGGAGCAATAATGACCTTCCAATTTCCAAATAAACCATATTGTTCTCACTTCTCATTGGCTTCAACCTCTCTTCATTATTGGACATTGCTGATAATCAGTGTACTCCCCTACTTTTTCTTCATTCTGTAACATACTAGATGTTGTTCCCCAAGGATCCCTACTCCACCTTTCTGGTATCTCCTCTCCTTCCTGACTTGTATTATCTATTCCAAATGCCCCAATTAATACCTATATGCTGATGACTCCTAAACCCTTATCTCCTAATAGACCTGTATTTCTAGATGCCTACTAGTTATTCCTATAATGTTCAGCAAACAGCTCAGATTTAACAAGTCAAAAACCTGTACATAAAACTCACTCACTCAATCACCTATGACTTCTACTTTTAACCCATCACTGACACTCAAAGTGACTTCCTGCCAATCTTTCCCACCCACTCCTCTTTCCCACTACCACTGGCCTAGTTCAAGCCCTCACTACTTCATCTGAAAAATGGTAATAGGCTCATTTTTTCATCACCTCATTATATGGCAGATGCTATGCTAACTACTGAAGATACACAGATTGAATAAAAATCTCAAAATGGTACAGTCTGGGGTGGGAAGCAAACTTAAAACAGATAATTATAGTACAACATGGAAAGGAAAGGTTAAAAATTAGGTCCTAGAAAAATCACAGAAGAGAGATCCCTGGCCCAAAGGGGAGAAGTGGGGGAGGGAAGTGTGTAATATGAGAATATATAAGTTAAAGTTTCTTGGAAGAGATACTGACAAGTGAGTGAACCCCAGAAAAAGGGGACCAAGTGAGGTTGGTTGGAGAGAGGGGCTATTTTAGGAAGTGGGAGCAGCATGAGCAAGGCACAGAAGCAAGAAATATCCATGTGGGGGAGGGGACAACGAGCAGTTTTCACTCCCAGGAAAGGTTTTCCTCCTAGCAGGAAGTAGCAAGAAATGAGGCTGAAGGCTCCAATAACGGAGGAGCTTGCACCCCATGTCAATCAACCAGAACCTTAAAACACAGATGACAGGGAACCATTCTTCACAGTTGCCTTTAGTCAGATCATGTCAGTAGGTCTGTGGAGATTGGTTCTTAGGCAGGGAAAGAAATGAGAAGCTTACAGTGGTAGCTGAGGTGAAAGATACTGAGGACCTGACTAGGGAACAGAAGAAATTCAAGAAATACTTAGGACATAAAAGTTAGTGACTGATTAAACGTGGGGGCCGGAGAGTGAGAAAGCCAGGATTGCCCAGCCTTGCTCTGTTACCTGTCTAATCCTTCCTCTACACAATCATCAGTATTATCTTTCTATAATAAAGGAACTCTGGTTATATCACTACTCTGCTTACTAACATTTGAGAGGGAGGACTCCCATTCCCGTAGAATAAAGTTCCTTAGCACAGTATACCAAGTTATTCAATACTTTGCCCAAGTGATCTTTCAATCCTTGCCTTTCACCAGTAACACCCTATATTCCAATCACAAGATCATTAAGTGCATTTATTCAAGGAGCAGTTAAAGAGAAAAAATTCATTCCTCCTACAAATATTCGTATGTACAGAGCACTTCCTATGTACTAGATACCACTGTAGGTGGTGAGGAATTGCAGTGGACAGACAGGGGGGAAATCCTTACATTCAGAGTGTAGATTCTAGCCTCACATTACTGTTAAGTAAATTATAGAAATGCCTATACAATGGACTTCTATGAAGCCATTAGAAATCAAGGTCGCAAAAAAAATTTCAACACGTAAGGAAAAAGACAAAATATTTGGTAAGTAAAGCTAGTCAATATTAATATTAATATTTATAAAACAATCCCAATTTTATTACCTATGAATAGAAATAAAATTGGAAAGAAATACTCCAAAATTATACATCTCAATTCTGTGTCCCTTTCCCTCTTGCTGATTAACCTGTGGCCCTAAACAAGGGCACGAAACATGTTTGGATATTAATACATGATTAATAACTATTACTTTCATTAGTCAAAACAGAGAAGCATGAAAGAAAAAGAGAACTTCATTTTTCTGTTTTTAATCTCTAATAAGGAAATTTATTTTACTTACAAAGCGCTATGCTAAGAATTGAGTATAATGAATACTCCTGCCTTTAACTTACAGTCTCCCTCCTTAGCTTGAGAAAGTCATCTTCTCCCACTTCATCTTTCCTCTGTCCATGCCTGTGTCCAAATGTCCTTTTCTTACAAGGACACCAATGAGATCAGATTAGGGCCTATCCTAATGACCTTCTTTTAACTTAGCTACCTCTGTAAAGACTTTATTTATTTACAAGTAGAGTTACATTTTGAGGTACTAGAAGTTAGGAGTTCAACATGAATTTTTTGAGGGAGTAGAGAAACACAATTTAGCTGATAGCAGTAACCAAAGTTTCTTGTTTCCTGCTAAACATATTGTAAGCTACAATTCTCTCTTTAAGTATGTCACAAATTTTGAAATGCATTATTTCCATTCATATCTAATTATTTTATCACTTCTCTTATGATCTATACTTTTATGTGTATAAACATATAGATCATTTTTAGCTGTCCGATACCAATTTGTAACTGTGTTCCATTTAAAGTTAGAGATCATGCTCTTCATAATTATTTTTATCAGGGGGGAGTTACAGAGAACCCCTTTATAGCCTAGAACACGGTAAATTTTAAGAATGATCTGTATGTGCTAGAAAAAGAATGTGTATTCTCTGCTGGATGTAGAATTCTACATTTATCTATTATGTTCAGCATGATAATCATGTCATTAAAATATTTTATATCCTGTCCCAGTGGCAGCACTGGTAGATGTGGGTTCCAGGAGCCAGGTATTAGGACTGGACATGGCAACTACAGGCACAGGGTTTCCTTCAGGAAGTCGAGGGTCCAGATCCCTTCTGCCCTGATGGTGCTGCCGACCACCCCGAGCAGACCCTATTTCATCCCCCTGCAGATGAACTGCTCAGGCTCCATAATGAGGACATGAGATGAGTAAACTGTTTGAGACTTTCCTGGATAGACCTAAGCTGCCTCACAAAGTACAGTTTGATAAGAAAATAGATCTGCCTAAAAAACTGTGATATTCAGAACAGTGGCCAAACTGTCTCAATATTAAAAAGACATCATCAACAGAGTTCCTGTGTTTCTTCCTGGGAGTCTGGGCCTATGAAAGCCATTTATGACCAGGTCCACATTCACACCCATGGAAATGCCACCATGGAGATGCCTGCTGATGAACTGCTCATCTACTGTACGAGGATGGCTGCACGAGTGCTTTTCCTCTGGAGCCTGAATTTCTGGACCAAGAAAGGCCTGGTCTCTCTCCGGTGGCCTCTATGACTATCATGTTGCCTACAGAAGCTATTCTATCCCTCCCATGTGAGCATCATTTCAATGGCTCTCAGCCACCAGGTGATGTGTGTGTGCAGAGACACTCCCAAGTGCACCAAGACCTGTGAGCCTAGCTATACTCCTTCCTACAAAGACAACAAGCAGTACAGTTACTGTTTCTACTGTGTCCATTCCAGTGCCATGATCACAACTGATGATCCCAACGATGGCCCAGTAGAGGGAGCCTTCCTTCTATATGCTCACTTCCTCCAGTTCAAGCCTGAAGTCCAATGTCTCACCAACAAGATAAGGGAGTAGTCATACCATGTGTATCCTGAGCTGGCGAGTGAAAAATGCCATCCACTACTGGATGGCTGTCACCTGAAAAACTGACTAGGGTAACCACTGCTTCTTCAAATTCCCTAAGAAAAGGGCCACTGTGGAATCAAGGAAATCATGGTTGGAATCTCACATACTGCTTAACACTAGAAAAAAAATTTTATCCTACTGTAGCCAATCCAGCCAACGTTGTGAAAGTGTTTGTTTGTTTTTATATATGGCAGGTTTGGTTAAGGTGGGATTGGGCGTGGGAAATCCTTATACGTTTTTAGTTCAGATTAAGACTGAAGAGTTTAGACAGTGGCTAGTGTGCTTTAGGTCCTGAGACTAGACTAGGCCAAATCTGTGTACGCGTGTACTATTTGAGTTGATTCTTCTGGGTTAACAGGGCTCTCTTACACAGAAAATAATTCCAAACCCTGGCTACATCTCAGTGGCTCCAGTGAACTGATCCTCACTGCTCACAAGGCAGTGAGCCCTTTAAATCTCCTAATAAGGACTTTCACAAAGACTAGTTCTGCATAGCGCCTGCTGCTCCAAATCCTGTTATAAGCAACCTCCAATCAGAACATCTCCAGAGAACAAAACTGAGTGAGAACCTGAACAGTCTGACCAGGTTTTCCAAAGGAATAGAAAATGAAATATCTAATAAGGATTTAAATTCCTACATATAGTCAGTATCTCTTATCAAATAACTATATTCCAAATTTGGAATAAGTTAAGAAGAAACACAGTCCTTGAAAATAAGAAGGCCACTTTGTCCTGGGGTCTAAATGTGTTGAATCTTCCAGTGTTACATACAGTCTTTGTTCTTTTCTGTATCATGATTTTTATTTTAAACAGAAGCTTTATGTGCAATGAACATGAACTAATCATGTGAATGAACAATTCTAAAACTGGCTAAAATTGCTTTGTTAGTTGCAGAGAATAAATCACAACAGAATAGTTTAAACAAAACTAGGCAATTCCTACTAGATATAGGTTTGACTGACCTCTACCATCTAGTTTGGAGGAAACCCATTTTTACCGTTTTTAAAATCAATGCGTTAGGTCCACCAATCATTTTAACACACAACAGAATAACTATGCCATTATTAAAAAGTTCTACCTTCGTGGCTTAAGGCTTTGGCGCTAGCGCTGTCAGCACTGTGGCCTGGGTTCGATTCCCGCCTAGGGAATTACCCACATACAAAAAAAAAAAAAAAAAAAGTTAAAAGTTCTACCTTCAAAAAATAAACACTTCTAAGACTTGATTTTTTTCTTTTTTTTTTTAATTCATTTTTATTGATACACTTTTTAGGGTGACATCTGTTAGCAAGATTTACATAGGTTTCAGGCATACAATTCCACAGTGTTGATTTTTTTCTTAATCTGCTTGATTTGTCAATTTCTGAGAAGGGAGAGTTAAAAGCTCTACTTAAAACTGTTGAAAGCTCTTGTATTCCCCTATACAAATTCTATCCAATTGTTACTTTATATATTTTAAAGCTAATTTGCTGGATGAACATATATTTCACAATTACTATAGCCTCTTTCAAAAATTAGTTTATATTTATAATTGATTATAACATACATGAAAAAATAAAACAAATGCAGAGATGAACTCATTTATAAAGTGAGCATATAACTAAAATCCAGATCAAGAACCAGGACACTGCAGCAATTCAGAAACGCCCTCGTACTCCCCACCTGACCGCACCTTCCAGCCTTCCCACTAGAGGTCACCAGTATTCGACTTTGTGGTAAAACCGAATCCTTTGCATTCTTTCCTATGTTGCCTCCTTCACTCAACATACTGCCAGGTTTTAGAAACAAGGTTATTCTAGCTGCATAAAATGAGATGGGCTGTGGTCCCTTTTTTTCTATTATCTGGGGAAGTTTAAATTTAGAATTACTTTTTCCTTAAATGATTCACAAAACCTGCAGGTTAAATCATCTCAACCTGAAAGAATTTTAAATGACGTTTAAAATAGATAATATGTTTACATGCTTGAAAAATAAAAATAAAAAAGTTTCCACTTAGGAGTGTCACTCCCACTCCTGTTCTGTCTACATATATGCCATTTCCTCTTGTCCCTGTTAAATGTTACTTTATGAAAATACAAGTATGAATCGAAGTATTTCTCCTCTTTGTAAACAGAAGATAGTATATCTGCATCTTATTTTCTTCCCTTCACTCCACCACCCTCTGGGCTATGCACAAGCAGAAAGAAGAAAAGAGCAGAGTTATCAGCAAGAAATCAACACAGTTTCTGTGATGAATAAGACTGACATTTCTTAAAAGATGATAAATTCTCAGAGTTGAGGGAAAAGCTCCCCATTGAAGAGCAAACACAGAGAATAATGCAAAGATGTCCCGCAAGAGTCAATAGAGAAATGGAAAGAGAACATTAAAAATATTTAAACAATCCAAAAGACAACAGGACGAGCACAAGAGAAGAATAAGGATGAGGCAAACAGAAAACAAATAAATGGCATATCTAAGTCTATTATATTTATAAACTTATTAATTATAAATGGTCTAAACCAGACTTCAGCAAACTGTGGCCTTGAAAAGTCCCAAATCCATTCATTTACAAATTGTCTAGGACCACTTTCACACTACAATGCCAAAGTAGAGGAGTTGCAACACAAACCATCTGAACCAAAAAAATTAAAACATTGTCTGGCATATTATAGAAAAAGCTTGTCAACCCATGGTCTAAACAGTCCAAATAAAGTCCAGAGACAATGTATTAAAAAAAAAAAAAAAAAAAAAAAAAAAAAAAAAAAAAAAAAAAAAAAAAAAAAAAAAAAAAAAAAAAAAAAAAAAAAAAAAAAAAAAAAAAAAAAAAAAAAAAAAAAAAAAAAAAAAAAAAAAAAAAAAAAAAAAAAAAAAAAAAGCAAAACCTATATAACATGTGATTCAAAAGATTCACTTCAAATACTACCGCAAAAAAGAAAACTCGTAAGAAAGCTGACTATTGAGAAAAATTAGACTACAAGACAAGAATATTATCTTTCATAAAGGAAACTTTCCATAATGATAAATGGGGTGATGCATCAGGAACATGTAAAAATTGCAAAACTGTATTCTCCTATTAAGAATTTCAAAATGCATAAAATAAACAGTGACAGAACTACAGGAGGAGGAACATATAATTATATTTGAAGACTTTAATACCCCTCTCTCAGAAGACTACAAACAAATGTAGAATTATTTTCAGTGCATATGGACTATTTCTATAGATAGGCCTATTATGACTATAAAACAAATTTAAATAAACCACAAAAGTACTGAAAAATTAGGGTATGAAAAATTAGAAGTCAACAACAATAATTCACATAGCCTCCAAATTATTACAAGTAAATGATACTTAGTATCTCATCAATGAAAGGTGATATCAAACAAGAAGTTTAATAGTACTTTGATATAAATGATAATGAAAACGTAGTATCAAAATCTATAGGATACTCTTAATCCTGCTCAGAGAGAAATTTATAGCTTTAATGCCTAAGTTAGAGTAGGAAAGAATCAAAGATCCAAATTTCTATCTTGAGAAGCTAGAAAAAGATAAACAAATTAAATCCAAAGAAAGTAGAAGGAAGGAAATAACAAAGATTGAAAAAATAACTTTAAGGGAAATAAATAATTTTAAGGGGAAAAAATTGCAAATATACAATTTTTTTTCCAAAAAAAATCAGGAAAAAAGCAAACACTCTCCAATTCATTTTGTAAGTCCAGCATAACTCTAATGTTAAAATTTGACATAGACATCATTAAAAAAAAATTATAGGTCAACATTCTCCATGATACAGATATGAAAGTAAGTACACAATAAGAAAATGCATAGAGCAATACCTCAAAAGGATAGTAATAAGTCATTACCAAATGGAGTTTATCTCAAGAATTAATTTAAATGTATGAAAAATCAATCATACAACACCAGACATAATCCATGAAAGAATAACTGATAAGCCAGACTTGATTAAAATTCAAAACTTCTGCTCTGTAAAAGACAATGTCAAGAGAATAAGACAAGCCTGGGAGAAAATATTTGCAAAAAAAATATGATAAAGGACTGTTATACAAAATAAACAAATAACTCTTAAAACTGAACAGTAAGAAAACAATCCCATTAAAAAATGGACCGATCATCTTAACAGACACCTTATCAAAGAAGATATACACAGATGGTGAATAAGCATTATGGAAAAATGTTCAAAATCATCTATCACTAGGTAACTGCAAGTTAAAACAACCTTAAAATACCACTACACACCTAATAAAAATGGCCAAATTTTAAAACACTCACAACTCCAAATGCTGATGAGGATGTGGACCAAGAGTACCTTTGATTCACTGCTGGTGGGAATGCAAAATAGTACAGCGACTGTGAAAGGTATTTTGGAGGTCTTACAAAACTTAAACAATACACTTACATACAGTAATCATGCTCCTTAGTATTTACCCAAATGAGCTGAAAATTTATGTCCACACAACAACCTGCACATGGATGTTTATAGCAGTTTTATTCATAATTTCTAAAACTTGGAAACAGCCAAGATGTCCTTGAGTAGGTGAACTGGTAAATAAACAGTGTCGCAGTTACACAATGGAATATATTAGTGCTAAAAAGAAATGAGTTATCAAACTATGAAAAGACATGAAGGAAAATTAGATGCATGAAAAAAACAATAGAAAAAGGGTACATACTGTATGATTCCAACTACATGACATTCTGGAAAAGGCAAAACTACAGAGGTTATGGGGGAGAGAGAGCGATGAACAGGAGCAGCATAGAGGATTTTTAAAGCAGTAAAAATATTATGCATGACACTATAATGATGGATATGGGTCATTATGCATTTGTGCAAAATGATACAATGTATTATACAACACAAAGAGTTAATCTTAATATCAACTATAGACTTTGGGTGATGATCATGTGTCAGTATAGATTCATCTATTGTAACAATGTATCACTCTGGAGGGTATATTGATAGCAGGAAAAGTTACACATGTGCAGGGACATGGCTTATATGGGAACTCTCTGTATTTTCTGGTAAGTTTTGCTATAAACCTAAAACTGCTCTAAAAAATAAAGTCTATTATTAAAAAGTCAATCAAAGTAACCCACCATATTAACAGAATAAAAAGCAAGTCTATATGATTACTTCAATAGATGCAGAAAAGCATATGATGCTATTCAGCACCCATTAATTAAATTTTTAAAATTCTCAACAAACTAGTAGTAGAAGACAATTTCTTCAGTCAGATTAAGGACACCCACAATTAACATCATACTTAATAGTGAAACACTGAATCCTTTCTACCTAAGTTCAGGAATAAGGTAAGGATCTCTATCCTCATGATACCTATTCAACATTATACCAAAGGTCCAAACTAGTGCAATGAGTCAAGATAAAGAAATAAAAGGTATAAAGTATGAAAAGTGAGAAGGATCCTATTCTAAAACAATATGATGGTTTACTTAGAAAAACTAAGAAACCAAACAACACAACAAATAGCTACTTTAAAATAATAAATTTAGAAAATAAAGTCAGATACAAAAATCTGTGGTGTATCTACACATTAGCAACATACTATTTGAATATAAAATTGTTTTATATGTCACTTACCATAGCATCAAAAAAACAAAATACTTAGGAATAAATTTGACAAAATGGGAACAAAACCTATACGCTAAAATAACAAAGCATTCTTTAAAAAAGAAATAAAATAGACTTTAAAAAACAAAGACAAATACCTAGTTCATGCACTACCAAGTAGAGTCAACATTATTAAGATGTCAGACCTCCCAAAACTGATCTATATATTGAATGCAAACTCAATTTAAGTACCAGTAGGTTTTGATGGAAAATGATATGCTGGTTCTAAAATTAATACAATAATAGAAAAGTCCTAGAACAGCTAAAACAATTTGAAAAAGAACAAAGTAGGATGACTTACCCTCAGACTTCATTAAATACTCTCAACTTTACAGTGTAAAGCTATAGGACTCAAGATAATGTGGTACTGACATTACGATAGACAAAGACCAGTGAAATAGAATAGAAAGAGCAGAAATAGCCCAATGCTTATACAGTCAACTCATCTTTTTTACAATGATGCTGCAGTAATTTAATAGAGGGAAAACAGCGTTTCCAACAAACAAATGGTGCTGAAAATAACTGAATATCCCTTTTTTTAAAAACCTTGATCCTGGGAGTTCCCTGGTGGTATAGTGGCTTAAGGCTTCAGTGCTGGCGCTGTCAGCGCTGCAGCCTGGGTTCGATTCCCAGTCAGGGAGCTACCCACATACCAAAAAGCAAAAAAAACAAAACAAAACAAAAAAAAAACAAAACAAAAAACCTTGATCCTTATCTCACATGATACATGAATTAATTTGAAATGGATCACCAATCTAAATATAAGAGTTAAAACTCTACAGCTTTTAGAAAAAAACATAGGTGAGTATCTTTGAGACCTAGACATAAAGAAGAATTTCTTAGGAAAAAACAAAGAAAATAGTAACCATAAGAGAAAAAGAGTTGATAAAATTATACCATTAAAATTTAAAACTTCTGCGTGTCAAAAAAACATCTTTAAGAAAATTAACATCAGGCCATGCAGTTGTGAAAAATGTTGTTAAAACATGGATCTAATAAAGGAGATTTATAAATACAGAATTCCTACAACTCAGTAATAAAAAAAGAAATACCCCATTTTTAAAAAATGAGCAAAATAGTCAATCACATACTTCAAAGGAAGATATAAGAATGGTGAATC